>MU227088.1:182036-194096 GCA_018584345.1 Thuja plicata | reverse complement strand
CCTCTTAATCTCAATCGTTCACTTTCCTTTAAAAGGAGACCTCTCCTTCTCATTTTGATATCATCTTTTTCATAGTATTGTTATGCTGCAGGTTTGGAGAGCAATTTTGGAGGAGCATTTGAGCATTATAGCTTGGATATTGCAACTTCTCTCTTCTTGTCTCATTATTCTTGCATCCATGGATCTTCATATAGATTAGATTCATGTTTATTTTCATAGATTAATCTTGCATTTGTATTTCCTTTCATAGAATAATCATGCCTTGTTATCATTTAGATTAACTTTCTTTCATGCATTGTTATCATATAGAGTAGATCTTATTTTCATGCATTTGAATCTCTCATTTCATGGTGTACTTGCATAGGCACTAACTAGGTCAATCTGAGGGCCTCCATTTCAAACCTTTGTACTCCATGACTAGAGAGCTATGGATCAATATTTGAGGCCTCATTCTTGAGCAACCTTGGATGGAATGAGTAATAGAAGTGTGACACATTTTCATCAGACAATTAAATGACCAAATTTTTTGTATATGTGCGTGTGTGTGTGACATTTGTTCATTGTATATATCAACCTGGACATAGTTGATGTCACTTTTCTGTAACTCTATTATGGATTTGGCATGTACAGCATGTATTAATTTGTACGCTATTATTGTTCATTTTTTTATATATGAAACTTGAAATTTGATCCTTGAATTTGTTGGTTGGATGTTTATGCCTTAAGTGTATTCTTGTTTCACATGACTCGCGTATATGCATGTGTTTCTATAAAATAATGTAGTTGTGTGTATACTTAATGTATATTCATGTATATTATTCATAACCTAAATTCTTGTGTACAACCTAGGTGAATGACTTAAGTGAATTCATGTTTATGCTTCATAATGTATGTACTACATGTTTTCTCCAAGACATAAGTAGTTTTATGATTTAAGTGAATTAATGCTTGATGTGCTACATTGTATTTAGGTGTATCTTTCATGCTCTATATGTATGAACTCCATGATTTAAGTGAATATATGTTTGTTTTTGTAAGTTTTTTGTGACTAAAATACAGAGTATGAGATTTGTTTTTGTTCTTGGACAATGGATGTAGGGATGTTTTATGCAATTTTGAGGCCCTTGAGTAACTTCAAACATATAATGTTCCTTGGGTACACCTGGGAAGTTATAGGGGTCTTTGGTGCATGGCACCCAAGAAACACAAGGCATGGATAGGAGTCTTAATTGGTTCATCTTCACATATTTGTAATCATGGTTAGATCCTAGAGATCAACCATTCATTTTGATTAGATTGGTCTCATTGTAAAGTTAATCCATCTAAGGTGTCTTTATAAACCTAAGGTTGATTAGACTCATGACCTGTGATAGGATAATTATGTTTGATGTTTTTAGTCTAATAAAGGTCCTAATATAGGATATATGGGTTTTATAAGTCCTTTAAATAGGTCTAGAGGTCCTAATAGAAACATTTTTGCAACATTGTAAAAAGTTGCACAAATGTTGTCGAGCAACTTTTAAAAGTTTCTATGCAACTTTTAAAAGTTGCTATGCAACTTTGTTATTATTGTTGTTTCAAACCATTTTTAATGGGATCAAACCATCAGCTCCATTAGCTCCAATTGGCTGGGTAAATGCTAGGGGAGACTTTTTTTCTCTTGTGAAGCATCAAGAACATTTGGGCGCAAGCCGGACCCAGGTGTTCTGAAGGTGCACTAAGCCAAATTGGGAAGAGATTTTTGGAGATCCATACCTCTGACCTCGTGAGAGATATCAAAGATATGTGAGGTGAAAAATGACAATCTTGGGAATTCCAACAAGCACGCAGCTCAGTTCTGGGAGATTCCTCTCAGATTCCATTTGGCAACCCGATCTCGGTTGGTGCAAAAAGTTGTATTATTGCTCAGTTGAAATTTTTTTAATGGTGCATCTTTCAAACCATTCATCGTGGGACCAAAGAATTAGCTCTAGTTGGCCAGGTAAACACTAGGGGAGAGCTTTTTTCACTTGCAAACCATCAAGAATGTTCCAGCGCAAGTCAGACCGGTGTTCCCAAGGTGCACTAAGCCAAATTGGCAGCAATTTTTGGAGAGAAGTATCTCAAACCTCGTGAGAGATATCCGAGATATGTGAAGTGTACAAGGACTATATTGGGAAGGTCTACAAGAAAGTGACTCGGTTTTGGGAGATTCCATTCAGATTCCATTTTTTGACCCAATATCGGTTTGTGCAAAAAGTTTCATTGTTGCTTAATTGAAAGTTGCTCAATGGTGCATCTTTTAATCCATTCATCGTGGGACCAAAATGTTAGCTCCATCAACTCCAGTTGGCCATGTAAATGCTAGGGGAGACCTTTTTCTATTGTGAATCATCAAGAATGTTCTGGCACAAGTTGGACTGAAGTGTTCTGAAGGTGCACTAAGCCAAATTGGGCAGCGATTTTTGGAGATCCATATCTTGGACCTCGTGAGAGATATCAAAGATTTGTGAAGTGCAAAAGGATCACCTTGGGAAGGAATAATAGCACATGGCTAAGTTTTGGGAGATTCCACTTGGATTCCATTTGTCAACCCGATCTCAGTTGGTGCAAAAAGTTGTATTATTTCTTAGTTGAAATTTGCTCAATGGTTCATCTTTCAAACCGTTCACCATGGGACCAAACCATCAGCTCCATCAGCTCCAGTTGGCCATGTAAATTCTAGGGGACACCTTTTTTCTCTTGTGAACCATCAAGAACATTCTAGCACAATTCAAACTGAAGTGTTCCCAAGGCGCACTAAGCCAAACTTGGGTGCAATAGAAGTAAAACAATTCAAACGTCCACAAAGAATCACATATAACACAATAATTTTAATTATAGAGTATGCCTATTACTTTGGTTTGATAGAATATTTTCAAGGTAGTTTCTTTGGGAGAGAGAGAGAGAGAGAGAGAGAGAGCATGGAAAAGATATAATATGAAAATGAACATACATACATAAATACATAATATGAAAATGTACATACATACATAAATACTATACATGAACCATTATTATAATTTAGAGAAACATGAGATATTCACTCATGAGCCATTGTTATAATTGTAATGAATCATAATTCACTCATATCCTCTTAGTTAAATGGTACATAGTAAACTATACAAAATGTGGACCCTCGGTATATACAAATCAACCCATGTCCACTTTTATATACAATTTGATCTTCTTTCAATATACAAAATGTGGTCTCCAAATATGCGTGTACACCACTTCATAGTCATTTATATTTACAAAAAAGTGAAGTTAGATTGTTTCACAAAATTTATATACAAAATTGTTAAAATAATTCTACCATTTTGTAGAATGATTCTTCATGATGGCCCAAAAATAATTGAGAAAACCTTCTAGATCGGCTCTAACCCTTATTGTGTTATGTAATGCCTCATGTTTAGATTCACAAGGTTTCCATGAATTATTCTTACGAGGTCTACCAGTATACTTTATCAATTCAATATTTTTTGCAACAAGGTTCAAGTAATACAAAATATGTCTATGTGTCTCATAGTCCTCAAACAACCACTTGTTGAATTTTTGGATAGGGTACCTGCATTTCATAGAAGCATAAATTAATACAAAATTCAACATATAAAGTGTAATAGAATGTGGTAAGAGGTCTCAAAGTTGTCAAACAATAACACATTATATTTTGATAGCGTACCCTTTAATCCATGTCCCTATCACAACAACGGATCCTATTGGGTACTCAATACCCTCTCCATCAATGACTGTAGTTGTCAATTTATTTTTTCCCTCAATACAACGACATAAAAAGTAATCAGTCCCTTCCTCATTTTTTTCATCTGCAACAACTTCATATACACAAACTACAATTTATAGAGGGATACGTTAACACCCTAAACACTTATCTACCTAATAAAATGATTTTAAGTAGGTTTGAAACATAGTTCATCTCAAAATAAATAATAAATTGAGAAATTATATGGTTCAACTAGGTCAGATATGTGATCAAAATCCGTTGATGATTCAAACTGGCTCAATTGTAGTGCTCTAGGAAGTTGATATTTATCAAGCGGTTGCAAATGTCTATAAGACCATTCATCAAGCCACTCTTTTGATTCGGATTCCTCCCACACAAAATTCATACAATAAAAGAAAAAACATGTCATTAATCTAGTATAAATACCCAATGATGTTGCATTTAAACTTATAAATGAGTGCATGTCACTTGATCTTGTATGTGTACAACAATCTAAATAGTTTTCAATGTTAGACCCACCTATCAACCAAAAAAATGTATTAACCATATACTTACCTTCATTACATGTTCCCAACGTAGAGTTGCACCATCACACAATTATTTCTGTATTTATTAACTTTGTACCACATTCATACTTCAATTCCTCTCTGGCAATAGCTCTTTTTACATATGAACCTACAGCATCATGCTCACCTTTTCCGTGCCCCGCCTCAGTGAAATTCCAAAAATGTTGAATGCCACTTGTCACATGCATCCTACTCAAAAAATAGAACATCCTTTCACTCTTTAATTGTGAGGTGAAATTGTCTGACCATATTATGTGTTGGTTGTACTCAATACCTCTTTCCCTTAAATTCTCATAGAAAACTTTTAAGCAACCTTGAACAAACTCTGATGAATGTGTGCGATTGTCACTGATGTAGAAGTGATACTCTCTTAAAACCTTTCTATTTGCATCTGTGCTATCATGTGCATGCAAGAATTCTATATGTACAAAGATTGTCACTTGTATAGAATGGAAATACAATGCTTGCACTTCATTTTGAGGTTTAAGTGTATAATTCTCAGAAAAATCAACAATGGAGACAATAGTACCAAGGGGAAAAGTGTCCTTACATATCTTAAATTGTTCATCCAACCACCTAGCTCTATGTGAATGACGTATGTACTCATAAACTAGTTTCTCTTAAAATATCTTCATAAAATCAGCTACACATATATTATTTTTCAGTAACTCACACCTCTTAAGTTCTTTTCCATCTGTTAGACCATAAGTTATTGTCTTGTATTTTCCGAAAGAAGCTAGTGTATTTCCAATACTATTTGTGCTCTCTAGAGGCTGACATATCCACAACTTTCTCATACCACCACATGCACTACAAGATCCATTCAAACATGTCATCTTATAATAAATGCAACCATCATCTCGATTGCATAATACACTTGACATAAAATCTCTTGATGATGTAGGAGGTACTTGAAGACCACATTCTTGCAAAACAATGTTAGTGTGCAAAGTACAAAAAAAATGATGATATATATCACAATGCATGGAAAATTCAATATGTACCCTACAACAACATGTGGTGCACACATGATTAATCTTGAGGTAAAAGGGTTTTGTCATTTCAAAAAATCTTTGACTAATTTTAATTTGAGGAAATTTTTGGAGGAATATTTCATAAAATTGTGTTTGTGTCATATCCTAAAAGTGTTTTGGATGTGGCATATAATTTGTAGATCCCATTCTCCTCCTAACAACGTCTCTTTGGTTGGGTGAAACTCTTGTGTTTTCATGCCAAAACTTTCAAATTAATGTTCTTAATGCATCAACAACAACCTTATCCTTGCATGGGAGTCTACCCAAGAATAATCAAAGAGAATTATTGTTTGGATCCTCAATTTTGTCTCGCCTGTGTAAGGCTCTCCGTAATATTGATCTACCTATCTTTAATGACTTCCTTGTTTTGCTTACTATACGAGATTTTTTCATTTCCTTTCGCATTTTTTCATTTCCTTTAGCATCTTTACTGCATGATTGTGAACCAATGGCTTGGTATGCATAGAATAGATTTCTCACAATGGTTCTCTCAGTACTATTTTCAGATGTTCTCAACCCCACAATTCTCATTGTCTCTCTAAATTTCAGATTCTTAATCATTTCAACAACTACTTGACATCTTCCACTTTGATTTAATTTTTCAAAATAGTTAATCCAAATCTTTTTAACAATTCTTCTACAATTTCTTTCTGACATTTTATCTTGCATTGGCCTCAAAATATTTTCATCAATGTCAATTAGAAACTTTGGTTTTCTATTAATTATTCTAGGAAGTGTTAACACAGCTGCATGCTCTACATTTTAATTAGATAAATTAGGTGCATTTATCCCCATCATTTCAATTGGTGTATGTTGATGATTTGTGTTTTCATTATGTGCATTTTTTTCATTAATGACATTGAATTGAAATGGTGCATTAGATGAATTAGGTGCATTTATCCCCATCATTTCAATTGGTGTATGTTGAACATTTTCATTTTCATTATGAGCATTTTGTTCATTAATGACATCGAATTGAAATGGTGCATTAGAGGAATTAGGTGCATTTTTCACATTAACATTAACATTTTCATTTTCATCACTTATTTTGTATGCATTTGATGATGTACCTTGTCATATTCTCCTCATGCACTCCCTTTGTCTTTCCTTTTCTGTCTCTTGTTGTTCAATTGTTCCTCTTTTGTTCTTTCCCATTGTTGGTATTGAATGGACCCTAAGAATAATATCATGAACATAGAATAACATGTTAAAATCAAATCCAAAAAATAAGAACAAATCAACCATTTTCTTGAAATGAGAACTTACAATGATAAAATAACATCAAAAATACCAATAAACAACACAATTCAATCATTGCAAAGAAAAAACATGCAAAAAAGTGTAGACTTTTCTGTTACTAGTGTAAAATAATAGAAAAATAGTAGTGGGACCTCAGGACAACTTGCAATGATTGTTTTAAGATAGTTGAAGCAAGAAACATTCCTAATTCAATAGAACCCAATTGGGTTCTGAGGACTGAAGAACCCAATCAGGTTATGAGAACATAAAGGCTCAATGCTCCTAATTACTGAGAACCCGGTCGGGTTCTAAAAAACTAAGATGAGAGAGAGAGAGCATAATTTTTACTTCTTCATAACCCGATCGGGTTTTGAAGAAGTGAAAATTGTGCATTTTATTCTTCAGAACCCGATCGGGTTATGGAGGAGTTGAAAACCTACATTTTTCTTTTTAGAACCCGATTGGGTTATTTAAAATTTAGAAACCCGATCGGGTTATGGCTTGGGAAGAGTCTTGGAAAATGACCCAAGGGCTTGGAGGCTCATTTTCTTTCCATTTTTGTTCTTTTAGACGTTTTTCATCTTGTAAGATGAATTCTCAGCTTTAACTTCATCAGGTTTGCAATTTGTCAACAGGGTAGCTCTATAATTTTAACCATAATCTCATACGTCTTCATATGTTTCTAACCATATAAATTTTTCTATTTCTAGACAACATTAGAAAAGTAAACTTCAATTTTCTTTACCAGTGTCTTGACAGTCCTCATAGACATATGTCTACCATTTGTTTAATAACTTTTGATATACTTAACCAAATTACAAATAAATTACATATTATTGTTCTACACTTGATTCTATTCACTTTAAAAAAAATTCATTTTCAATTATTTTGATGCAAGTTATGCCTAGCACACGAATAGGTACCAAATTTTTAGGATGCGGTCACTTCAAAAAATCACAGAAAAAAAAAATACTCATCGAAAAATTACAAAAAATACACAACTTTTAGATCTCACTCTTACCTATAATCCTACCAAAGGGATTTGAAAATACTTAATATGACTATATCTTTTATACAACGCATGGAAACAACTATGTTATGTTTTTCTGAAAAAATCAGGAATAGGTTTTCGTGCGTGCGAGGTTTGACCCTCTTAATCTTATCGGTTTTTTAAAAAAAATTAGTATTTTGGAAACTAAATTTAGAGTACTACAATTTTTCTTTTTTACACATCTTTTTATTTTGAGTGCATGATCCTCAACATCTATTCCAAGTTTAGTTTTACCCGATTTCAAAAAAAATGTGTCCACTTATACCCACCTTTTTTGTTCACAACTTGGTGCATATACCCCATATCAAATGTATTTTTGTTTACATGCTACCTAATGTCATGAGAATAGAAGAGTAGTTTGAAGAAAAGTATCATAAAAACTAGGAAATAGGCCATGGTAGAAGACTATCCTATGGAATAAAAGGTGGCATATTTAGGCCTTATCATTTCCCCCTATAAAAACTAGTGGCGGTCCTCAAGCACTGAAACATTGTGGATTCAAGAAAGAAGTCTGAGATCCCCCACTGTAACTTCGCCCTCACTGGAGCTACCAAGGTTTCAATAGAAACCTCTTGTTCATTCTAGATTTCTCCTTCGAATAGCCTCTAACTGATCATTCAGTTCATTCTCTTGGCAATTATATAGAGGCCATAGGAGGAGAGGAGGCTGGGAAGTTAGAGGAACCCATAGTTCTGGCTTGTCTTGTCTGCCCAAGTGGATTTACCAATGAACCCTCTGCATTGCACCTCAGAAATTGATAAGGTTGTTTGGTTTAGCCTTTCTTAATTCCATAGTCAGTCTTCCCCATCTTTGCATAAGGCCTTCAGCTTCCCTCTGCCCCTCATGAAGGGGAATTCTTTCAAAATCTCTATAAACCTATTCCCTAGAACCTAAAATTGTTATTTTGTGTTCTAGCTGATGGATCACATAGGCTATCTCAAGCCAATAATAGTAAATTCTTTTAGGCTTTCTACTTTCGGGTCTTGGAGGGAGATTAACTAATAGCTCTCTTTCCCTATAATTCTTTAATTAGCCCCCATAATTGACTTCATTTATTTCCCATGACAGAAGGGATGGAAGATGAAGATCACCAAAAGATAATAATGGATTCCAATTGATATTGGATGGAACAAGATAATAATGCAGGTATAATTCACACAGAAGATTATGAATAAAATCAGGTGACCCTTCATAAACATTTACAAATTCCTTAGGTGAATCTATGGTTGGGTTAAGGCCTCTGATAATTCTGAACAATTTAAACATAAGAGTTTGTTCCACCAAACATAACGCATACACCCTTTGGGGTGGTCTGCATTCCATTATCTGGGGAATTACCTCTACCATGAAATCTAATATGTGTTGTAATTCTTGCACTTCCTACTTCTACCTATCTATTTCTTTCTTCAAATTATCCCTTTCTATCTCCCACATGGATCTTTTATACTAAATTTTCTTATAAAAGTCTAGAGATAGGGATTGAAGAGTTACCTATGTTTATTCATTTTTTGTGCCCTGTCTTTCAGTCTACTCTGCTCCTCTATGTCTTGCTACATCCTGCCATAATACCATTCGCAGGGAGGCACTGTGGTCTATTACTTGTTCAGTTGCAGCATCCTAAGTTCTCCTATTGATTATCTTCTTGATTCTCCTTTAGATTCTCTTCTTGAGAAAGGGACTAATTATCATCCTCCTTTTTTTGATTGGTGTCCTCTTCAAATGATGAGGTTGTAGCCTCCTCACTCCCTATGTCTAGAAATTCCCGAGATGGGCTGCTGATATTTTCTTGGGGTTTATCTACCAGTTGTTCTTCCATTGGGATTTTTGGTACATCCTCCTAAGTGGCCTTGGGAATAGTATCAGGCAATTTTTCTCCTTACATGTGAAGTTGAATACTTATTCTTGATGGAGTTCTTGCAATGGTTGAAGGAATTTTCTTTGAGATACTTTTCCTTTTGGAAGAAGTGGCTACAAAAGATTTAGAATAAATAGGAAGTGTCAACATTGGTTTTTCTCCTCTTGTAACCCCTAGGAGAGAGTTCAAGAGAAACCATTGTATCCTTATCAAATATATCCTCTGCCATTGTATCTTTCCCTTTGTCCTTCTGACTACTCGATTGAGATACTAAAGCATCTTGTGATGTTGCAGACATCTCATGTTTAACCTCCTCAATACTAGGGTTTGGAATTTCCAGATGTCCTAGCTTCATGCTCTATTTTCTTAGGAAAAATATTAGCGGTTGATGGTTCCTAAACTAGAGAGAAAGTTCCCTCTGGAACATTACTATGTTCCTCATTATCCTCTTGGTTAGGTACTTCATTGATCAATTGCATTCTTTGTGCTAGAATAAATTCTTCCCAGGTCATAGGGGATACATCCCTCATAGATCTTTCTACTAGCAACTTGATCAACCCCTGATGGGATACAACATTTTTTCATCCTTTCTTTACCTCTTGCAAACTCAAATTGAGCATGGAATAAAGAAAACTTGGGACATTCATAGTTCACCCATGTTGTAAATGACTGAGAAATTTAAAATGCATAGCGTGTAAAAATGAAAAACATCCCTCATGGGTTAAATACCTAATAACATGGATCACGAGCTATGGGTATGGTCTAGGCAGGGACAATCTTTTTTTTTCCTTGCTTGTCTATCTCTAGCCTCAGGTTTGTTGGAATGGTAAACTCAGCCCATGCTAAACGTGCATCATGCCCATGAGGAAATGCTTCACCGACTACAGGAAGCCCTGAACCTTAACAATTATTTCCTATGAATTATCTACCTCTTCATCATAATCATTTAACCAAAGAAAATATGTTAGCCACCCAACATTGTTGAACTCCTGCACACTTGTCGGGTCTTGCAAAAAAGATGAGTGGTCAACTAGTTCATGTTGTATGACTGGTCCTCCCATTCTGAGAATTTTTCAACCTTGATAATGCTACCTGATTCCATAATATTTCACTTGCAAATTCTTCTCTCATTGTTTCACTGCTACAACTCAGGATACTATGCACTAAATAATTTCTGAAAAGTTACTTGCAAGTCATAATCATGGAGTTTGCAGAGTAACTAGTTTGGAGCTGGGGTTTTTTGAAATGCAATTTTCAAAATGGTAAATGGAATTTTTGAAAATGATGGCAAAGACAATTTTACACACGGGGGTTGTCACATCAAAACTTTAAGAATGGTTAAAAAAATGGAAATGGTGGCAGAAATGATGATAAGGACAGTTTTCAAAGAATCATTTAATGGTGATGCCTTATTAATATCCTCGACCCCTATGAAAAGATGGAACATATCCACACATGCGGTGGAAAAGGGCAGTGATGTTGGATTTAATTATTATATTTAAAATATAAAGTAATCACGATCATGAAAATAATAAGAAAGCTTAATGAATAATAAATGCAAATGCGTACCTTGAAGTGACTTACTAGTGAATACCTACCTTTGAAAAGATATGTTGATGTATGTCGTGAAAAGTAGATCTTGGAAGTAATGAGGAAGTGGAAAGGTGAGCGACGTAGAAGAAATGTGAGATGAGGTGGAATGAAAATTTTATTACAAAAATGAGTGGTTTGTTAGGAATGACAGTCCACAAGACAACTGAGAGGGGGGGTGAATCAGTTGTGATATAGATTATTAAACTTTAAACTTTATAAACTAAATCTACAAATGCAAATGATAACACAGTAAATGCCAACACCATAACACAATATTTGTTATCGAGGAAACCCTGTTAAAGGTAAAACCCCGGTGGGAATTAACACCCACAAATAATGTACTGAGAGTATAGTATCCCTGTTAAAAGATTTAGCCTTGTTAGGAGCTTGTTACAATATTACAGTACATAGTCCCTATTAGGAGACAGACCCTGTTAGGAGTTAAGAGAAATAGTAGGCTCACTACCAAGGCACACTTCCCAAAGAAGGTTAAAGCCACCCTCAAGGATTCACAATCCAAACAAGTGTATATAGAAAATACACAATCCAGTGAACTATCTGATAGAAACTATATTTTCTTGGTCAATTCCAATGAAGTGCTCTTCTCATGAACTCTACTCTACATTCAACATTCTTCACAGCTTTGAATTTTCTTCTTTCAATCTTTGTCACATATTTTCAAAATAAAATATCACTCATATATACCCTCTTACAATAATTCATTAGGTCGGCCAGTTAAGCTTTCCTAATACACAAATAATTAATCAAGTCAGCCAATTGAGGATTTCCAATATACAAATAATTGTTTAACCCCTTGCTAAGATACACATGGTACCTATATGATGCAGGAGCATCCTGGGTGTAAGAGCAATCTTGCATCACCCAAAAATATTTCTGTTTTTATATTCAATAAGGGCTATTTTGTGCAGAGCTGCTATTTATGGAAAGTTACTATTTTTGGT
>MU227088.1:164976-180584 GCA_018584345.1 Thuja plicata | reverse complement strand
AATTAAATAATTAATTAATTAATGAATGATGATGTCATCAGGGGTTTAGAAAAAAATTAATTATTTAAACAATGAAATTGCTTTTTAATAATTAGAGGACTATAGCCATTTTAATTAAATTAAATAGGCTAGGGGAATGGGTTAATTGCAAGTGGGTATTCGATTTAGGGATTTATTTAATTCCTTTATAATTAAATACTATAGCCATGTTTGATTTTGATTTGATTTGATTTGATTGGTCGAAATTGATTTGAATTGTATGGCTATAATAGTTAATATAAATTAGTGATAAAAATCACCTAGGATATTAAACAATGAAATTAAAAGAATTATGCCAAGCAGTAACAAGGTCGTTTGGACATAAATCGAGGGTATGATCATACTTAGGGCAAAATAGGGTCCATAGTTGTGATAGACCAAATTTAGGTGGTTACACAGTCCAGAAACCAGTCTTCACCAAATCAACTATAACATACGCAATATGCAACATAAAGGCAAGGGACCTTAGGAATAAGGTCAACACACATCCTTTTGCATAAATCCAACTTCGTTCATTTTGAATCATCTGTAAAGTGTCCGTACACTTCTTCCAGTCAATTAATCAGTCTGTCCTCTCTATAGAAACATATGTTGACATCAGTGAGAAAACATGAATATCAACAACATGATCAGTACCCAAAACTGATATCATCCAACAATCTCTCCCTTTGGCATTGATGGCAACATATGGGAAAATCCATATGCATCAACCCAAAAGTAATCTCTCTCTATAGAATCTTCTCAGTATTGTCAACATAAATCTCTCAAAATAGTAGTAATTTTCACATAGATTCCTTCCCCCTTTGCCAACAATGGAAAAGGGTGACATAGCTCATCTGTAGTCTTCTATATGGTGTATCTTTTTCAAATCTTCATATCCATTAACTAGGTGCAAGATCACCCAAAAGTACTCCATAGTATTCTCCTATGATTAGTCCCCCTAAGAAATAGATTCATACATCAAGTCCAGAGAATGATATAGCTCTGAGATCGACTGGACTTATGCATATCTACATCATTTAATTACCACTGGGAGGGGCCACCACCCCAAGCATACCTCTGAGATATTCAAAAGCATCTTTTGGAAAAGTTTTAGTGAATATATCTGCTATTTGTTCCTTTGTGCTAATATACTCCAGTTTAATCTCTTTATCTACTACCTTCTCCCTAAGGAAATGATACTTAATAGAAATATGTTTAGTCTTTGAATGCATTATAGGATTCTTTGACATATTCACTGTGCTAGTGTTATCACAATGGATAACCACAGATTCTTTAAAAATTATTCCAATGTCCTTCAACATCTGTTTCATCCAAACAATTTGTGTATAGTTTATTGTAGCAGAAACATACTCTGACTCAGAAGTAGATTGAGAAATACAGTTCTGCTTCTTGCTTAACCAAGAAACCAATCTTTTTCCAAGGAAAAATGCACCACCACTTGTACTTTTTCTTTCATCCACATTACCTACCCAATCAGCATCAGTTAAGTCTGCAAAGTAAAATCTTCTGATTTTTCATACCACAATCCATATTCTATTGTCCCTTTCAAATATCTAAAAATTCTTTTTACAGCAACAAAATGTGTCTCTTTAGGATCTGCCTGATATCTAGCCACAATTCCAACTACATTAGTAATATTTGGTCTAGTGTGAATTAGATATTGTAGACCTCCAATCATCGATCTATACTTAGTTTTTACAACACTTTGAGTCTCATCAGTATTAGTCAGTTTGTTTCAGTCACCATAGGTGTCCCAACAGGTTTACAATTTTCCATTCCAAACTTTTTCAACATTTCCTTAAGATACTTGGTCTGAGATATAAAAATGTCATTCTTACTCTGATTAATTTGCAAACCAAGAAAAATTTCATCTCCCCAATCATTGACATTTCAAATTCATTTTCCATTTCTTTAGCAAAATTCTTACTCATCTTATCATTGCCTCCAAAAATTATATCATCAACAAAAACTTCTATGATTAAGATTCCATCTTCATCAGTTCTCAAATATAAATTACTGTCTACATTACCTTTTCTGAAACCAAGATGAAGTAGATATTTGTCCATTCTTGCATACCATGCTCTTGGTGCATGTTTTAGGCCATACAGTGCCTTCTTCAATCTGCAAAACATGTTTTCATCATCTGTCAAAGGAAAAAGATCAAGTTTCTCAATGTAAACTTCTTCTTCTAGATCACCATTCAAGAATGTTGACTTCACATCCATTTGATAAACCTTAAAGTCTTTATGTGTAGCATAAGAAAGAAATAATATTACAGCTTCCAATATAGAAACATAAGAAAATGTGTGTTCATATTCTATGCCTTCTTGTTGTGAATATCCTTTACACACTAGTCTTGCCTTGTTTCTTACCACTTTTCCTTCCTCATCCATCTTATTTCTGAAAACCCATTTGGTACCAATCACATTTTTGTTCTTAGGTCTTGGAACCAATTCCCAAGTATTGTTTTTCTTTAACTGTTCAAGTTCTTCTTCCATAGCTTTACTCCAAGATTCATCTCTACATGCTTCATCAGTAGTCTTTGGTTCAACTTGAGAAATAAAACAGATCTCATCTCTAGCTCTATATCTAGTCATCATACCTTTACTTGCATCACCAATAATTTGGTCTTCATGATGGTTCTTCTTAACATACCTTGGTGTCTTCAGCATCTCAGTAGCTTCAGTCTATTCATCTTCAATCTCATTGTCAATCACCAAAGATTCTCCAGGTTCAGCAGTAACCTACTTCATTTATGTAATCTTACCACAATCATACATCCTTTCTTGAATCTAAAAATTTTCATCTATCCTCACATTGGCACTTTCAATTATCTTTCTCAATATCAGATTGAAACATTTATATGCTTTATCTTAGTGGAATAACCAAGAAAGATTCATTCATCACTTCTAGCATCAAACTTGCCTATCTCATCATCTCTCTTGATATAACATTTACTACCAAATATTCTGAAATATTTTACAGTAGGTGTATGATCAAACTGTAATTCATAAGGAGTCTAACTTGTACCTTCTCTGATCTAAATTTTGTTTAGTGTGTACACAACAGTGCCAACTGCTTCTCTCCAGTGAACATGTGACACATTTCCTTACAGCAACATAGTCCTTGCAACATCTAATATAGTTCTATTTCTTCGCTCTGCTATCCCATTCTGTTGTGGAGTTCTAGGAGCTGACTTTTGTCTATATATTCCATGCTCTTCACAGTATGTATTAAATAGCTCTAATGTAAACTCACCACCTCTGTCTGACCTCAAACATTTTATCTTCAAACCAGATTCATTCTCAACTTTTTCTTTAAATAACTTGAACTTGTCAAATGCTTCAAATTTCTCTCTCAAGTATGTAACCCACATCATTCTAGAAAAGTCATCAACAAATAGTATAAATTACCTTTCACCATAGTATGATGTTTTTTGTGTAGGATCACACAGATTTATATCTACTAGATCCAACTTCCCTTTTGCTGAATAAGCTTTTCTTTTGAAAGTGCTTCTAGTCTACTTCCCCATTACACACTCTCTACACATAGTGTTAGATGGATTTACAATTTTAGGTAGATCTCTTACTTCTTTTTTCATACATGCCTTCACAATATTATCAAAGTTAACATGACAAAATCTTTTGTGCCATAGCCAAATGTCATCAACCTTCGCAATAAAATAAGAAGCTTCAGATGTGTTCAATTCAAATACATTACCTCTGGATTTAGTACCAGATGCGATCAAGTCTCCTACTTTACTTATGATAGAGCATTTCTCATCAATGAATTTCAATTGATAACCCTTGTCTACTAATGGTCCAGCACTCAATAGATTATGCTTAAGTCCATCAACAAGTAATACATTGTTAGTGTTAGTCTTTTCATCCAAAGAAATAGATCCAACTCTGATAATAAGCTTAGGATTATTGTCACCAAATCTGACAACACCACCATCATGTCTTTTCAAACTCACAAATTTTATTTTATCTCCAGTCATATGATGTGAACAACCACTGTCTATAACCCATTCAAATTTATTTTCAACTCAGGATACTAAGGCTTTTTATTTATGTAATGGTTCATCATCCTTAATAGCAATAAATTTGATTTCATCATAGTCACCATCATCATCACCAGATATACCCTCACTAGAATAATAACATTCCTTGTCTTTTGAATACTTAGACTTGAAAAACTTAGGTTTGTGCTTTGGAACTCTTGTAGGACATCTAGATGCAAAATGACCAATCTTTTTACATGAAAAACATTTCAAAGGTAATTTGCCTACAAATTTTCCCTTACCTCACTTTTCTCTTCTAGCAATCAGTGCCACAAATTCATCTAGCTTTCTTTCTTCTTCTTGTATTTGTACCCATTCATCATCATAGGCTCCAAGTTCTTCCCTTAGGTCACTACTGCTAGTGCTTACATTTCCAGATAAGGTCTTTTTGTTCTTGTGCACAATTTCCTTGAATACTGACTCAACTTTAGGTAAAGTGTCTCCCAGTGTTGCAGCCTCAAATGTAGTTAGCTTTCCAATCAACATCTCTCTGGTAAAGTTTGGTGTCAAAGGTATAATCTCCTCTATATATTGTACTTTGGTTCTATATGCAATTTTTAAAGATCTGAGTATCTTTGCAATCACTTCTTCCTCACTATAAGTACCTCTAGAGTTTCTAATTCTAGTAACCACTTCAGTAATTCTCTATCCATATGCCCTAATGTTCTCATCTTCTCTCTTCTTCAAGTAATCCATATTTTTCTTCAAGTTTTGTAGCTTTACCTATTTTGTAAACTTGTCTCCAATATATAATGCTTCCAATCTTGTCCAGATCTCATGTGCAGAATCCAAGTCCTTTAGTTCAGTGAATTCTCCTTATGAAAGTGCGTTGATCAAAGATTCCCTTGAAACCATATTACATGAAAATAGTTTCTTTTCATCTCAGTAGCCTTCTCTAACTCATCCTCAATCACTGTATTTTCATTCTTCTTTGATATCATCCAGTAGTCAATTCCCAGACATAGTAAATGTGTTCTCATCTTGTTCTACCAACTATCAAAGTTTTCAGGATCAAACTTTAGACTATCCTTCTTGTAGTAAGTCATCTTCAGGATCACCTCAACCTGTTAAAATTTCTCTCTAGGGACCACATGCTCTGATACCAATTGTTAGGAATAACAGTCTAAAAGACAACTGAGAGGGGGGGTGAATCAGTTCTGATATAGATTATTAAAATTTAAACTTTATAAAACAAATCTGCAAATGTAAATGATAACACAATAAATGCCAACACCATAACACAAAATTTTTTGTTGAGGAAACCCTATTAAAGGTAAAAATCTAGTGGGAATTAACACCCACAAAAAATGTACTGAGATTATATTATCCCTATTAAAAGATTTAGCCCTGTTAGGATCTTGTTACAATATTACAGTACATAGTCCATGTAAGGAGACAGACCCTGTTAGGAGTCAAGAGAAATAGTAGGCTCACTTCCAAGGCACACTTCCCAAAGAAGGTTAAAGCCACCCTCAAGGATTCACAATCCAAACAAGTGTATAAAGGAAATACATAATTCAGTGAACTGTCTGATAGCAATTGTCTTTGCTTGGTCAGTTCCAATGAAGTAATCTTCTCATGAACTCTGCTCTACATTCAGCAATCTTCGCAGCTTTCACTTTTCTTCCTTGCAATCTGTGTCACATCTTTAAAAAAGAAAAGACCACTCATATATACCCTCTTACCATAATTCATTAGGTCGGTCAGTTAAGCTTTCCTAATACACAAATAATTAATTAGGTCGGCCAATTAAGGCTTTTCAATATAAAAATAATTTTTTAACCCCTTGCTAAGATACACACGGTACCTATAACAAGTAAACATCAATTAAAATTAATGAAATATACTTCTAGATCCACAATCCATGCTCATAATTCATTTTACATGCTACATGTCTGAAGTCGGCCACCAAATAGGTCTTCTTCAAAATACATGCCATAGCTGACATCACCAGTCATAAAACAACAATCAAACTCAACCCATTATCCAAATATATGTCAGTTGTCCACCAGTAATCTCACTTCATCTAAAATATCTTCGCCAGAAAGATATACCCAAAATATAGAGACCTTCTCTATCCAGAATCACATTTACAGTCTAGAAACCAGTCTTCACCAAATCAACTGTAACATACACAATATGCAACATAAAGCCAAGAAACCTTAGGAATAAGGTCAACACACATCCTTATGCATAAATCCAACTTCGATCATTTTGAATCATTCGTAAAGTGTCCGTACACTTCTTCCATTCAAGTATCTCATCTGTCCTCTCCATAGAAACATATGTTGACATCAGTGACAAAACATGAATATCAACACCATGATCAGTACCCAAAACTGATATCATCCAATATGGTTTCCTAGGGAAAATGATACTTTATTATTAACTCCATGATGTAAGGTGATTAGATAGAATGGGGTGGAAGTGCACCCCATTTAGGTGTAAGAGGTTCATCAGCTGCAGGAGGTTCATCAACTGTAGGATGTACTTCACCTGCAGGAGAATTCTCAAACTACTATAGGAATTTGACCTTTGTTTCTAGTTTTTGGTATAGACAAAGTGTGTGCCCATTGACCACAAGCTTAAAACATATAAGGTGTATTGTAGATAACTGAACTGCACCATTCTCAAAAACTTTTTCAATGTCATAAGGCCCGAGAAAATGACAAGTTAGCTTACCTTGTGTCTCTTGAAATTGGAAATCATAGAGTAGAGCCTAGTCACTAGTAGAAAACCTTCTCCTCTGTATGTGTGATTCATGCCATTTGTTTCACTATAATAGGACTATCTTTATTTGCTTTAAGGATACCTTCCTCATCTCATCTAGCATATTGAGATACAAGATCTGTTCCTTTAGAGTTGTAGGAAGATCTATGTTGACCTCCATTGCAGTGCGTAATGTATTTTGTTCAAACTCTCTAGGAATCATTGCAGACCTCCCATACACCAATTCAAAAGGTGTGAATCATGTCATTATTTTCCAAGTTGTCCTATAGGCCCATATAGCTTTTTGAAGTTGATTGTTCCAATATTTCTTGTGTATGTGGACTGTTTTGGTCAGGATAGACTTAATTTCTATGTTGGTGATCTCAATCTGGCCATTAGCCTAAGGATGGTATGCGATGGACTTTCTGTGCCAAATTTTGTACTCATTCATAAACATAGTGATTAGCGTTGATGTGAGCTGTGCTCCATGATTTTTGACCAGCTCTCTTGGAACACCATACCTTGTGAAAATATCCTCACACAGGAACTCAACAACCTTATTGTCCCTAGAATTTTTCATTGCTCTGACCTCTACCCACTTGGTCACATAATCTGTGCAAACTAGTATGTAGGAATTATCATTGGATGTAGGATTGATTGGTCCCACAAAATATAGTCCCCATTTTTCAAATGGAGTAACTACCACTTGAGGAAAGAGAGGAATTTCATCATACTTTATAGGGCGGCCCATTCTTTGACATATATCACACTTTCTAGTGTATTTTTTTAAAACTTTGTGTAAGGTCGGTCAGTAGTAACCAGTGGTTAATACCTTCATTGTTGTTCTTTTTTTACAAAGTGGCCTTTGTATGGCTCATCATGAAAAGTATGAAGGATATCATAGGTCTCATCCTCCCTCACACACCTCCTCATTATCTGATCTGGTCTAGTATAAAATAGACAGTTGGAAATCCAAGAGAAATTGAAAATTTTCTATATTTGAAGCCTCTTTTCCTTGGATGAGAAGTGTGGAGGTAACTTGTTAAAGGCTAAGTAATTAGGAATGTCAATATACCATGGTATACTAGCTAAGATGGAGAATAGGTGATCATCAAGAAAACAATGGTCAATGACTTCAGGATCATCATGGTTCTAAAAACTTGACATGAAATCAGCAACTACATTAGCTCATCCTGGATGATCAACTATTGTGATATCAAATTCTTGTAGCAGTAGAAGCCATATGACTAACCTTCCTATGATAGCAGGTTTGATAGTCAAATACTTAATTGTGCATGGTCAATGTGCACACAAATCTTGTATCTAGTGTTGTAATGGTGAAATTTGTTGAGGGCATAAATGACAGCTAGGATTTCTTTCTCTTTGACTATGTAATTCAGCTCAGGGCCCTGCAAATTTTTGTCAATAAAGTAGATTGCATGCTCAAAAACATCCTCTTTTTTCCCCAAAACAACTCCCACAACATAATCAGAAGCATATATATGAATATAAAATGGAAATGACCAATTGGGTCCCCTTAAAATAGTTCCCTTAGTAAGAACCAACTTAAGCTTCAGGAATAATTCATCACAATCTTTGTTCCATAGAACCTCAGAATCCTTAGTAAGAAGGGAATACATTGGCCTTGTCATTTTACTAAAGTCTTTGATAAATCTCCTATAGTAGCCATCATGTCCTAAGAATCTTCTGACATCCTTTTTCTTGTT
This sequence comes from Thuja plicata, assembly GCA_018584345.1. Classification (NCBI taxonomy): domain Eukaryota; kingdom Viridiplantae; phylum Streptophyta; class Pinopsida; order Cupressales; family Cupressaceae; genus Thuja; species Thuja plicata. The sequence goes on along the minus strand of MU227088.1, from coordinate 172,043 downwards.
TGGTGTGGGCAAGTTCATAATAACCTCTATTTTAGCAGGATCAACTTGGATACCAACTCTAGAGATGTAATGTCATAGCACTATCCCCTCTTGCATCATCATAAAGCATTTCTCACTCTTTAGGGATAGATTATGTTCCTCGCATGTGTGAAGAACTTTTCCAAGGTTGGATAATGCTTCCTCATAGGTTTCTCCATATGTAGTGAAATCATCCATATAGATTTCCATACAATCATTTGAGATATCAACAAAGATACTTATGACTTCCCTTTGAAAGCTTGCTGGAGCATTACAAAGGCTGAAGGGTAAGACTGGGTAGGCAAAGGTTCCCCATGGATAGGTGAAGTTATTCTTTTCTTGGTCTTTAGGAAGAATCCCGATTTGGTTATATACCCACTTTATCCATCAAGGAATGAAAATTATTTTTTGCCTGCTAAGGAATCTAAGACTTGGTCTATGAATGAAAGAGGGAAGTGGTCCTTTTTGGTTGCATTATTGAGCTTTCTATAATCCAGACATACTCTCCACTTTCCTCCTTTCTTAGGGAATATAGCTAGAGGAGAGACCCACTGACTGTCTGAGATGGGGTAGTTAAAACCAGCACTGAGTAGTTTTTGTAACTCATTTTTCACTATCTCTCTTAATGCATGGTTAACTCTTCTTGGAAACTGCCTAACAGGGACTTCATGATTTTTAAGATATATCCTATTTTTACAAAACTTAAGGTCTAAGCCTTTCATGTCCCCATAATCCCATGAAAATATTGTGGTATGATCTTTTAATAGCTTGGATAAGGATATTTTTGATGAGGGTTAAGATGACTATTGATGTTCAAACAACATCCCAGAGATACTTCCAATTGTTTGGTTAACTCCAGCATAGAAACATCTATGAATGATGGTGCCTGAATTTCATGTGGAAGTAATTGGTGGTAGAGATGTTTGGCTATAGGAGATGGAGACAACTTGTAATCTGGATACAAAAGCTACAGAGAGTAGTGATGGGGAGATGAACAGTCCATAAAAGGCAAACTCAGTCCATACTGGTTTTGTAGAATGTTTGTGATCACAATATCTTCCTCGTGAAGCTGTAGGAAGGGATATCTTCTCAACATCATTAACTGGGATACCAAATTGACCACCATATCATCTTCCCCTATGCCTAGCCATATTGGTGAGGATATCTCCATTTTTGGTTGGGCAAGTGGGTATAAAGCTAAAGTTTTAGTATGTTGACCGTCCGAGATGGTCATGTCTCCTGAGTGACACCCTATGTAAGAATCAACAGTAGTTAACCAGGGTCTTCCTAAAATAATTGGATACCCCCCCAATGTGGATTTTTTGGATATTATCATGAAGTTAGTGGGGTATGACTAGGATTCTAAGCTTACAATTATATGCTCTACCATCCCATCAGGCTTAACCATAGAACTATCTGCTAGCTACAAGATAGTAGGTGTATTCCTGAGATTGGTAATGTTGATTTGTTACATTATATCCTTGGTCATAACATTTATATCTTCTCCTAGGTCAATTAAAGCATTCTTGATGGTTGTCTTGTTGATAGTAACCTCAACAACAGGGCTGCTAGGGTCAGAATATTTGGGAACAACTACCTTGCCAAGCACGATGTCTACTAGATTTCCTAACACATGCAAAGTCTAGGGGTCCTTTCTTTTTCTATTAGGTTTCTTGAAATAGGCTTCTCTGATAGCTTTTCAATGGGTTAGAACATCCTTGATAGCTTGAAATAATGATATTTGTATGATGATGTTTTTGAGATGATCAAGTATGTTAAAAGTGGCATCTTCGGGAGGCTTAGGATTTTCAGCTTGCAACCTTTGTGGGAAAGGAGGAGATGATTGTTGGGTTTTATAAGGTGGAGTTTTTATGCCTACTGGAGAAGTATGTGAATCATCTGGGTGGTAAAGTTATTCTAAGGGGACCTCTGTTATTACAAGAGGAGTAGGAGTAGGTAGTGTAGTACTAGATCGTGAATGGATATCATTTACATTTATAGCATAGACAGTGTATTGAGTAGGATCTGTTACATAGATATTATGTTGCTAGGCTTTAGGCCTATTAATTGGATTTGTTTGAGGCTGGGAAGGAGCTTGAGTAGGCCTTAGGGGTGCAGTAGTGGCTGCAAGTTGTGGTGAAAGTCCTTGTTTCTATGGTTGTGGAGGTGGCTGCTAGAATTATTGTGGCTAGTTGGGTCATTACTGACCTCCTCACCATTGTTGATTCTATTTCCAATTACCCTGTGGTGGTTTCAATTCCCCTTGGGATTTTTTTCAATTCCCTTGGGGATTTTTCCATTGAGGATTGGGGTAATTTGGCCATTGAGGCTGAGAATTATTCTAGGGAGAGTACTGAGAATTCATAGGAGGTTTCCATTGATTACTATAAAATGGAACACTAAATCTAAGAGGGTCCTAAGGTATACCTTTTCATTGGGCCCATGGTCTCCTTTGAGAAACATAGAATACTTGGTCACCCTCTCCCTCAACTTTCTTGAAATTAGTGGTAAATAGGTAGCCTCCAGATTAACCACCATCTTACACTGACAATCTCTCTTCTTTTGGATGCAATGGGGGTAGAATTCTGTCAAAATAGCTTCTACCTCATCATTCTTTTTCTTTTTTTGCATTGCATCCAGTTGTGTGGCCATGTTATTGATGATATCCTGCTTAAAATCAGACAAAAGATGAGTTAGTTTTGTTTGCGAGGCTCCAAGACCATTTGTTTTTCCTATAGTGGACCTACACCCGCGGCCTTTCTTAGCAGTAGCTCTGGAGTAGTTGAGGCATATTTTATTGATATCATCTCATGAATATTGGGTAATATACCCTAGTGCCACCATGTCCAATGCTTCTATGCATCCCTCATTAATACCCCTTAGGAAGAGTAGCTTTTGAGACTCCTGGTTAAGCTAATGTTGAGTGTTTTTATGTAGACTAAAAAAAACCTTGACACATAATCTTCCATGGTTTCGTCAGCTTTCTGTGTTATCTTAAAAACATTGTCCCTGCACATATCATATCCTCTAAAGTACTCGTTATACTTTTTCAATAATGTATTATGTTGGAGATTTGATTATGAGTAGTTGATTGATTGTATGTTTCTCATTAATGACAACATATAATACATAGTAGTAATTCTATATGTACTTATTAGAATGATGATATGAAGACTTGCATGGATAGATACAGGTTGTTGACATGTTTATTATGTTATGTTCATACACACAGACATAGATATTATGTTTTGTAAAGTTATGTAATTCTGTTATTGGCAGTTACAGTTCTAGAAGTATAACTATTTAGGGCCGACATATATAAAGTGTTTCTTGAGTTGCACCTATCTTCAGGATATGCATGTGTATATTCATGATTAGTTATGAGTTTATGATATTCATCTAAAGGTGCCAAATGTGTTTCAAGAAGATTACAAATTTAGAGTTAATTTGGTGAGGCCGACTTAGTGAAGCGTCGCGTCTATTCAGTTTAGACTTGTGTGATTGTAATTATGCTTGCATGCTTAGTAGATCTGACAAGGATGTTATGAAGAGTTGTCTTACAGGTCCCATGATCTCATACTTTGAGATAGATACTTATAGAAATTCAATTGTGATACGCTAAGTGTGAATGATACAAAAAGAGAAGAAAGATGTATAGAGCAGATTATCAGAGTTGGTTCATTCATCAAGAGTCTATGTGAAGAAGAAGTGAAAGATTGTAATACACTGGAACTGATCAAGAAAGCAGGTCTACTCTACAGTTCATCATCAGATATAGTGCATATATGTTATACAGAAGGTTGTAGCCTTCACCATCAAGCAGTGAGATTTTGGACAGTGAGTCCACCACCCCTAATAGGGTTATTTGTAAAAGACTCCTAATAGGGTCCAACCCTTAACCATGTCACTATACTTATTGCAGTGTAAAGTACAACTCCTAACAGGGTTGAAATATCTTCTAACATGGATTACCATAAACAAGTATAGTTTATTGTGGGTGTTAATTCCCACTGGGGTTTTTACCATTTGGTTTCCCCGTAATCAAATTGTGTGTTGTGTACTATGTTATCTGATTAAGCATTTACTTTGTTGTATTCTAAATTTAAAGAAGAAAAGAATTAAACTTATTGATAACTGATTCACCCCCCCCCCTCTCAGTTATCCTTTGGGACTATTCTAACATATTCTTCATTTCATCACAATCATGCACTACATCCTAGCCTAAACCCATCAACCATCTTAAAGAAGACTCTTTCAGAGTTGCAGGAAATAATTTGACCCTATGGGGATCCATGGTATAGTCATAACTATGATAGAGAATATCAAAATCAAAGAGAAAGGTATCTGGGTCCTCTGTCACAAGTCCATAAAATTTAGGAAGGGTCGAAGATGGTGTGTTCTTGATATTTTTATTGTCTCATTGATCAGTAATTGGAAATGGAAAAGTACAAGGATTTTCCATCCTGGGTGGACCTTGAGGTTGATTCTGAGGCTAGTAGATGACTAGAGGAAATAGATTTTCTTATTCTTTATGCTCTGGGTATTGAATTCTCCGATTGGCTAAGGATTCAGCAAAAGGATTAAACTCAGGTTGTTCTTTAGGGAGGTAAAATCCCAACAGGTCACCTTCAAAAGATGATGATGATGATGGTGAAACATGAAGCTATAAAATAGCATCCAAAAAATGACCCTCATCTTCTTTAGGCACAAATATCTCTCCCAATTGGTTGTTAGGTTAATTTGGAAAGTACCTTCCTAGCGTGTCTCTTCTTTTATGCCTGCAACTGGAATGAAGGTTTGCGGTAATTGGTTTGAAATATTTTGGTGGTGATTTCTAATTTACTTAAAATAGGAAGATGAAAGCATAAGCTTAAAGGAAATTCTACAAATGGATGAGTTTAACACTTGGTTCGACACTGTTCCCTAGCAGCGACGTAAAAAATGATCAATTTTAGAAAGGAATAAAAAACTAGGCTTATCATCAGAACTCAGGGATTGGACATCCTTCCAAGAAGTTATCCTCCATATCATAAAAAATCATTTAATTATCAACCTAGGGATGTGGTACTTGAAACGAGTCAACAAGATATATGCATCGAGAATTGACTCAGACCACACTATTGGTGCAGGAAACAAATTTCTTTGAAAATGAAAGCTAGTCTATGACTACAGAAAATAAAATACTTGAGAAATGAATGCACAATTATAAAATATTGAAGAATGAAAATATTGAAACTTCAAATAACATTTTTTCAACTGTTCTACCACTTTGGCTACAAGAAGAAATGGATGTCCTATGACTTTGGCTGCAGGAACAATTTTTAACACTAGAATTAAAACAACAAGATGCGGGAATGAAAACTATAAGAAAAGAAGCTATCTAATGTAGATTCCTCAACAAGTGGTCCCCCTTGGCTGAGTATCCAAAACTCACTCACACAATGCTAACGTTCGACACTTTACTATCATTGATTCAAAAAAGAAGTACAATTGTATTCATGGTAAAAACTAGAAATTAACAGAATGGAAGCTACATCTTTTGCAACACTAATTACTATTAAGTTTTGGATCAGAATATATGGTTTTTAATTTTTCATATATAACCTCAATATATGTGATATATTTAATCGCAAGATATATATATTATTACTGATATAATAATAGATGTATATAAATATATTAATATTTTGTAGATTGGATAAGTGAGACTCGCATTGTTTGTTGTATATGCTTGTCCTCAATCAAATGATCATTGAATATAAATATAGAAGACATGATGATATAGAGGCATGTCTCTTTGAAGAGACGTGACTATATAATCATGTCTTTTCAATATGCAAACTAATCACTTTAAACTGATACTATTAATCGGTGTTAACGAATCAAACCATAACCGATGCCTTATATAAATTATGACTAATCGATGATAGAAAATACATGTCGATAGTAATACACGATCGGTGATGCCCAATCACCTGATCGGTATTACAGCTAATCTGATATGAATCGGTGATTGTTAATACTTGACATTTTAAATACCAACCAATATCCATTGGTATATAAAAGTTAAATTAAACCGATATTAATTGGTATCTTTGTCAAGTCACCCGATACTATAATGAACCGATACAAATAACAATCGGTATTTGTAATATATATTAAGCGGTTTTATTAAACCGATATCAATCAGTATAAGATTAATATTGTTTATAATATACACTATACATTGTATATATTTATATATATATATATATATATATAATAATAATATCATTACTATTATATATATTAATGTGCATATATGATGTAGAATATGTAATGCCCAAAATAATCTAGGCAAAAACACAACTAATAAATTTTTTGTTTTATGTTATACAATTACAACAACGAAATTTGCCAACAAGTTTCAACTCAAGCCTAATGATGCGAAGCCCCGGGGGCGTAAACCCGCTTGGGTGGAAACACCTTTAAAATATTACATCACTAGAGGACACTTATAAAAAGGAAGTATAAGAAAGGTCATACCAATCGTCTTTCTATTTCCATTCTCTACACATTCATAGCGAACTTTAAATTAAATCTGGAATTCCTAAAAACCTAATATAGATAAAAACAATAATACTATAGTGACAAGCTTATTAAAGGGTGTCTTACCAAATTATTTATATCTTAATTAAATATTTTACAAAATACAACTTTCAAAAGAGAAAACATAACTTTAATTGCGTGATCACATTTGTATTTATAATAATCTTAGTAATACTAGGGTAAAAATTAAAAATTAATTTATTTAATATATAAATGACATTAATCTCAACAGTTAATAATTTCATATGAAAACTAGGTCACCTTGAAATTTATTAAAATTTCTCTGATAACAATAATCTTAAGGTTTATCCATATCAATAAAATTGGGGTGGATTACATCATTAAGTTTATGGTTCATTATAATATAATATTAATAATTTTATTAAAATAAATCCTGAAAATTAATCCCTGACTAAAATGTAGATTCGGCGAGGATTAAGGTTGCTAAGAAATTTAAATCT
>MU227088.1:147352-160507 GCA_018584345.1 Thuja plicata | reverse complement strand
GTGATCATCAACAAAACCTATAACAAGCTACTCATAAGGTCCAAAAGACGGCATGCATAAACCATAATGTCAATACTCAAAATATCATCCTGATGAGTCAAGTGTCAAAATGAAAGTCAAACTAGGATAGGTCAGAGCAGGACCTCACAGAATAATATTATTTCATATTATTTTATCTAAATAAAAATATTATCAATTCAATGATGTTTATTTCATTCAATATTATAAGGAGATAATATTATATATATATATATATATATATTAGTAATGGCCATTATTATCATATATATTAATATATCACTTATTTATTTTCTCATAATATTATGATCATTTTATTTGATCGAAGCTATAAACATCAACACTCCCTCTTAGCTAGGAAGATAAAATGCACATCACAATAAGCTCATAAATTATGAAGGTTTATTCCCAAGTGGATTGCCTCTATCGAGGATTCTATCCACAGTTCTCAGGTGCATTTCCTCTATCAGTGATTCGATCCACAAGCTCTCGTATGGATTGCCTCTCTCGGCGATTCTATCCACAAGCTCTCGTGTGGATTGCCTCTATTGGGGATTCTATCCACAAACTCACAAGATTCAATTTCTAGATTGCCTCAATCAATGATTCTATCCACAAGCTCTCATGTGGATTGCCTCTATTGGCGATTCTATCCATAAACTCATGAGCTTCAATGTGTGGATTGCCTCTATCGGCGATTCTATCCACAAGTTCTTGTGTGGATTTCCTCTATCGGTGATTCTATCCACAAACTCGTGATCTTTAATGTGTGGATTACCTCAATTGGCGATTTTATCCACAAGCTCTATTTGGATTGCCTCTATCAGTGATTCTATCCACAAAATCATGAGCTTCAATGTGTTGATTGCCTCTATCGGCGATTCTATCCACAAGCTCTTGTGTGGATTGCCTCTATTGGAAATTATGTCCACAAAATCATGAGCTTCAGTGTGGATTTCCTCTATCGGTGATTCTATCCACAATAGAAAGCTATTGTAAGATCGTCACCTTACAATAACTTTATCGAATACAAGTGATAATCATTTGGAATTTGTTACTTCCTTATGATTTTCACAGGGCTCATGTAGTTATAAAATAACATTAGTATAATAATCAATAATCATGTCAACTTTACCTTAGAAGTGTTCAGTGAACTCCCTCTCAATCATAAGGTGTCTACTCTTCTTGTTTTCATGATTCCTTTATACTCTTCTGCATGCAGTTGATCAAATTTTGAGAGTTTGGCACGAGCACTTACACCTTGTCTAAATTTTTCCCATTAACTTTGCTCATCAATTTCCATTAGGTTTATGAGGATTTTCCATTATGTCTTTAGCTCATTCTTTCTTAATACAGACATCATTCAAAGTTTCCACGATTCAAAATCGGAGACACTTTCAAGTATATCTTCGAGTCTCATTCCATTTACCATTCTGTAGGTACCTGACTTCCAAAAATCTGATCTTGATCTTCCTTCAATCTAATTGAATCTTCCTTCAAGCGGTTAGGCTTTAATGAAAGAACCTAGCTCTGATACCATGTTAAGTTTTGTATTAGAATATATGGTTTTTAATTTTTTGTATATAACCTCAATATATGTAATATATTTAATCACAAGATATATATATATATATATATATATATATATATATATTATTACTGATATAATAATAGATATATATAAATATATTAATATTCTGCAGATTGGATAAGTGAGACTTGCATTGTTTGTTGTATATGCTTGTCCTCAATCAAATGATCATTGAATATAAATATAGAAGACATGATGATATAGAGGAATGTCTCTTTGAAGAGACATGACTCTATATAATCATGTCTTTTCAATATACAAACTAATCACTTGAAACTGATACTATTAATTGGTGTTAGAGAATCAAACCACAACTGACGCCTTATATAAATTATGACCAATCGATGAGAGAAAATACTGTTAGAATAGTCCCAAAGGATAACTGAGAGGGGGGGGTGAATCAGTTATCAATAAATTTAATTCTTTTCTTCTTTAACTTAAGAATACAAAAAAGTAAATGCTTAATCAAATAACACAGTACACAACACACAATTTGATTACGGGGAAACCAAATGGTAAAAACCCCGGTGGGAATTAGCACCCACAATGAACTATACTTGTTTATAGTAATCCCTGTTAGAAGATATTTCAACCTTGTTAAGAGTTATACTTTACAATGCAATAAGTATAGTGACCTGGTTAAGGGTCAGACCCTGTTAGGAGTCTTTTATAAATAACCCTGTTAGGGGTGGTGGACTCACTGTCCAAAAGCTCACTTCTTGATGGTGAAGGCTACAACCTTCTATATAACAGATATGCACTATATCTAATGATGAACTATAGAGTAGACCTGCTGTCTTGATCAGTTCAAGTGTATTACAATCTTTTAGTTCTTCTTCACATAGACTCTTGATGAATGAACCAACTCTGATAATCTTCTCTGTACATCTTTCTTTTCTTTTCGTATCATTCACACTTAGCGTATCATAATTGACTTGATATAAGTATCTTACTCAAAGTATGAGATCATGGGACCTGTAAGACAACTCTTCATGGCATCCTTGTCGGCTCTACTAAGCACGCAAGCATAATTACAATTGCACAAGTATAAATTGAATAGATGCAACGCTTCACTAAGTCGGCCTCACCAAATTAACTCTAACTTTGCAATCTTCTTGAAACACGTTTGGCGCCTTTAGATGAATATCATAAACTCATAAATAATCATGAATATACAAACGCATATCTTGAAGATAGGTGCAACTCAAGAAATACGTTACATACATCGGCTCTATACAGATACACTTCCAGAACTCTAACAGCCAATAACAGAATTACACAATTTGACTAAAACATCATATCTGGATCTGCGTATATGAACAAAACATAATAAACATGTCAACAACATGTATCTAACCATGCAAGTCTACATGTCATCATTCTAATAAGTACATACAGAATTACTACTGTGTATTATATGTTGTCATCAATGACAAACATACAATCAATCAACTGCTCAAAATCAAATCTCCAACAAATACATGCTGATAGTAATACATGATCGCTGATGCCCGATCACTCAATCAGTATTACAACTAATCTGATATGAATCGGCGATTGTTAATACTTGACATTTTAAATACCAACCGATATCCATCGGTATCAAAGTTAAATTAAACTGATATTAATCGGTATCTCTGTCAAGTCACCCGATACTATAATGAACCAATACAAATAACAATCGGTACTTGTAATATATATTAAGCGGTTTCATTAAACCGATATCAATCGGTATAAGATTAATATTGTTCATAATATGCACTATACATTGTATAAATATATTGATATATATAATAATATCATTATTATTATATATATTAATATGCATATATAATATAGAATAATATTATTTCATATTGTTTTATCTAAATAACAATATTATCAATTCAATGATGTTTATTTCATTCAATATTATAAGGAGATAATATTAAATAATGTATATTAATATATATATATTAGTAATGACCATTATTATCATATATATTAATATATCACTTATTTATTTTCTCATAATATTATGATCATTTTATCTAATCGAAGATATAAACATCAACAATAACACCCTCATTTCTCATGTAGGAGTGGGGTTTTATTTAAAGGAAAAACATCTAACAGCTAATTGCTTCACTCCATAAAATAAGCGAAGACTTTATTACATATCTAAAAATAAGGAAAGAGACTATCAAGAAAAATAGGAAAGGAACCTTCGCAACACAAAGGAGGAATAGATCTATCCTCTCACAATTACCTAGATTATCTAAAAATAGAACAACTTCAGGACCTGATCTTCAACCAGCAGTAGCCACCTTCATCATCTTGTAACTGCAACTTCGAGTTGCATTAGAAACTTCGTTGAGTGGCTTACCGTGGGACCGAGTTTATTTGCACAGTGCTCGGGCATGTTCACCTAGTCATTTATCTTCAATAGCCATGATTTGCACCAAGGTGTTATAATACAGACATCCAAGATAGAATAAACCAAAATACGCATACATACATTTTCATTCAAATAGCTAACTACTTATAAAGACATAACTGCAGAATTATTATTTTAAATATAGAAACTATGGATAGGTATGAATGCAAAAGTATTAAAAACATATCAAATGTCTTCATGGATTCATGCCACCTAATGTCATGAGAATAAAAGAGTAGTTTGAAGCAATGTATCATAAAACGTAAGACATAGGCCATGGCAGAAGACTATCTTATGGAATAAAAGATGGCATATTTAGGTCGTATCAAGGTCTACCATAATATTTTGGAGATAAGGGGACTTTTCCAATGCACATGGAAATTTCAAACTTATATACCCCCATGCCTTGATCTATGAATGTGATTTTATTTTCTGACTCATGAATATTTTCTCCAATGACTTTATCCTTTCTTTTGGATTGATTTAAGGATATTTTTTATGTCTCTTAGTGCTTTTAGAGGAATATTGTTGAATTAAAGGTGGGGTAGGATTCTCCTTTTCAATAGGTTGACCAAATTCATTCAAATGACAATAATTTGATTGTTTACCCTCCAACCTTTCACAGTATTGGAAAGGCTCTAGATCTCCAGGAATAGTTATTTCTCTACCATGATGTGGGAATTTAAGGCATTGATGATATGTAGAAGGTACACCTTTGATAGCATGTATCCATGGTCATCCCAACAATATGTTATATGGAAGATCAAGGTCAAGCATATGAAAAATTATTTCAATTAAATTCAGGCCCACCTACAGAGTGAGTGTTATCAAACCTTTGTTCTCCATTTGTATTTAATCATAAGCTTTTATTGTGATTATTTTATTTACATCAAGAAGATCTCCTGAAAGGCCAATGTTTCAGATCATTTTTATTGTACATAAATTTAGACCAGATCCATCATCTATAAGGACTCATTTTATTTTAGTGGATTGAACTGTTGCAAGTTGATCCCACATTTTCTTGGTAGTAGTGCATGACTTGATGTCCTCAAATTGAAAGTCTGTAAGTGAAGAAGAAATCTCTACCATGATACGCTTATGTTCATGTTTCTCTTTCATCTGATTTACAGCCAAAGGTCCAGTAGGTAGGATGAATTGTAGAAAATATTCAATGTTTCTTGTGATTCCTGATAGGTATAATCTCTTTCTACTTTTTCGTGTCAAGAAGTTCCCCCTGTTCATCTTAGGTGCATCTCTCTTCTACATATTGTGATCTTTAGCTCAAGTCCTTTAAAAATTTCTTCTAAGCACTGTATGCTCCTTGATAAGCACTGCAAATCTGATACTACTTGTTAGAATAATTGAGGGGGTGACTCAGATACACTTAGTTCCCTCACAAAATTATCCTACAGTCCCAAATTTCTCTAGATGTATATCAATACAAATTAAACCATATAATTCAACTCGGTTAAAATGCGTTCTGTAAACTTAAAATTTCATCAATAGTGTTTACCGAGTGTCAGTAAATTTATATTGTGATTACCGATCTAGGCCAATAAAATAAAGTGTAAAGTAAAATAACAATCAACAACATTCATGCACATTAACACATAGATTTTTAACATGGAAACCCTATTAAGGGAAAAACCACCTGGGACCGGTAACCCAAAATATTTTCACTCTTCTAAAGTGAGCTTGATGAGGAGCCAATCCTATTAAAGGTTGCAATGCACACTGTTAAATGTGACCTGGTTAGAGGATTTAAAACTAACATTTATCTCTTGGCCATGCATTCACTAATGCGGTCAACAAGAAAACACTCAACATTCTCTGAATGTTATAATAAGGACTCGCTGTCCCACTCGGCTAAGAGGTTTATCTGTAGCAATGGTTAAATTGATACAGTAATGATCTAATTCAAATACATCTATGATTTACAGATATTTAGATCTATGCTGAGAACATAATACCTCTGATTAATTTTTCACTTCAGTTCATTTCTTTCTTGTTCTGCTTTGTAGATTCTCTTCCCTCTGTCGCCCGGTTACGTCTACAAAATTACTCGGTTATCTCTTCAACCAGTTTGATCAGTCATGCATAAACTCTACGTATATGCGCATCAAGTATAAATTACATACATAGGTGATTCATAATGAATCTCATGTCTCTTATATAGACTTCATAGCTCATTTAATTTTCATCCTCCAAATCTAGTTGCTTAATCTCCATCATTCATTTTCCCACTCAAACATCCTCGATAGTTGTGTTAAAAACATGTTTCAATCTTTGTCATCTGATCTTCCTTGAATTTTAATATCCATTAGATCAAATAAAAAACTTTATCTTTTACCTTGAAATCATCAATTGCCAGCGCAATAGCCAAGTCAGCCTCAGTTTGAATTAATTGCTTTATTAATAATTGTGTCGGCAATCCCTTGCTCGGTTAACACTGGTGCTTGGTATACACTGTATTTTACTTAGTTTACACTATCTCTCTGTGTATACAAAACTCTTCATTTACCAACCAAAAAATAGTGTTTGTTCCAGATCTTCAATACATAAAAAGTGTTTTCCACCATAATAATACTCAAATAAGTTGACATCAATGAAAATACATTAACTAATAATGTTTGTCATCACTTCTATAACTCAGTTGAATATCGATTGAATGACTTCAAACATATAATCAGTTGTAGTTCATCAATTTCCATCTTCTATAAGGTCTTGGGCAAAGTGTCTTAGTTTCATGCAGTTTTTGGTATCGTGCCATTTGATGTGATGGTAATCACAGTATTCATTATCTTTATACCAAGCGAGTTTGGGTTGATTTTCATCAAATGACCGAGTATTAGGATATACCATCATCCCTTGCTCCACTAATCATTGAAAGACCACATCAAGTGACTCTGTAAGGGAGGTGAATTGTCGGTGTTGTCTAGTGTTATCATTGTTGTTGTTGTTGTTGTTGTTGTTGTTGTTGTTTTTATTGTTGTTGTTGTTATTTCAAGGAAACAGATAGGACTGATTGTGAGTTTGTTGTTGATATTGTGATGAATTGTCTTGATTATTGTTGTTGTTGTTATGATTATTGTGATTATTCTAATTGCTCTGATTGGATGCATGGACATTTTTTATGTGTTTGGTATATGTCACTCCATCATTGACGACCCGTTTTTTCTTACTCCATAATTTTAGTTTATCCATCATGGATTCAAAAAAAAGTACAATTATATTAATGGCGCATTTTTGTAAAAGCCCATCTTCAATGTTCTTCCCTTTCTTAAAAAGTGATTCAAAAGTATCAGGAGAAGTCATTTTCACTTAGAATGAAATTTTAGATACCATATTTCTAGTGAAGGTGTCAATCAAATTATTATCAATTATTTTCCAAGGCATGCTATTTGCAATATGTCTCCATCTTTGTAAAAATCTAGCAAAGGTTTCTTCATTCCTTTGCTTGGTATTACAAAAATCACTCAATGATGCTTAATGTTCGATGTTGTAAGAATATTGTGCAATGAATTTCTCTATGAGGTCGGAGAAGGTAGATATGGATCCATGAGGGAGGGCCATGAACCACTCCAAAGAAGGACCGCCAAGACTCCTAGTGAAGAGTCTCTTTAGATAATTCTCATTGTAGGCGACCTCCTGGTAAGCAATATAGAATTATTTGAATTGTTGTACTGGACATGTTTCCCCTTTATATTTCTCAAATTTAGGGAGCTCAAAGTTTGGAGGGAACAGTTGCATGGTGGTGGACTTGTGGAACGAATAAGGACATGTCATCAAAGGAGAATTCTTCTTCCCTCCATTTTGTAGGTTATACACAAGATTCTCAAGCTCATTGACTTGTTGGGATAAATATGGAGCATTGTGAGGTGTGAATTGTGGTCCAAAATATTTTCCACCTCCCAATTGTGAGGCCAACAAACATGTTGACATCAGGCCAACTGTTGGAGGAGGTGTATAATGATAATCTTGGGATGTTTGTTGACATTTTGTTGAGTAGATGTCTTCAGTGCAGATGAAGGGAATGTGAATTGTGATGATGAAATTGGATGTATATATAGAGGAATAGATGTTTTATTGGAGGTTGAGTCAATGGTTGGGTTTATAGCAGTGGTAGCCTTGATGATATTGCGGACAAGGAGAGATTTGTCAAAATCAGTGGGTACTGTGATACCATTCTTGATAAGATTCAAGAATATCTCTCCACTATTTTGGTTAATGGCATTCTCAACCATTTCTACATTGTATGGATCACTAAAGGGATCATTCATTTGAGTAGGTCATTCATCTTGATCCACCAATTCGGTCTCGTCAGTGACGTTGGTTATGTCTTCAGTGTGTACTTCCTCCCCTTGAAAGAAGGGATGAGAAAAAGGATTCACATCATTGTGATTGGTGTTTAAGTGTGCACGCCTCATGGTTTTAGCTTGGGATTGAGTAACTACCATACAATGGTGACCTCTGAAAGATTAAAGATGAAAAATTTGATTGGTGATGAAGGATGAACCTAGGAGGAAGAACTTGGATTTGATTTGATTTTGATGATTAGATTTGATTGAATTATATTTGATTGAGATTGGTTGACTTGAATTGGATTGGATTAAGATTGAGTGGTTTGAACTGGATTTGAAGGTTTTGAGATGAAAACCTAGGTGAGACAAGACCTTATGATAATGAAAACACAACTGATTGATTTGGATAATATCTTCTTTTACTTGGAGATAGACTTGTGATCCCAAGAAAAATAGGAGAGGATAAAATGGTTTTGATTACTTGAGATGGACTAATGGTCTGCAAGCAATAACATGTTTGTTTGAGATGAAGGTCTGAAACACTTTGATTTAAATCTTTAAACCTAACAAGGATGATGGTATGAAAGATTGAATTTGATTTGATTATAGTCCAAAGATGATTGATTTGCTCCAAGTTGAAATGATGGTTTGGTGATGACAAGGAGATGATGAATTGATTCAAAATTTTAAGGTCAACAATGAGATTTATCTAATCATATTGCTCAAAATGGATGAAGGCATGATTCGTACAATTTTTGGACATGACTCAGGAAATTTTTTTGTTGTAGATGATAGCGTCGAATTTCTCAAAGTGTTTGATTTCTTGTTGAATTGATTTGGTTATGTGTTGATACTCCTTGGATTTTCTATCAACTTCTTTCCTCTCTATAGATATGGGGAACTGGGAGTTTCACTTTCTTATGCTTTCCTGAATCTGTCATGTTTCGGGTAGAGAATGTTGGTCAATTTGTTCAATGGCAAGAGCCAATTTGCAAGCATTCAAGATATGAGAAGAAGAATAGTCATATGTCTGAAAACAATCCAACAAAGGACAAAGAAACCTTGAGGGATACAATAAATTCTAACTGTCATGCCCAAAAGTTGGGCAAAAACACACGAACAAAATTTTTTAATAATGCACTAAAACAGGATACCCAACAATCATAAGGGTAACATGTGCACGCAAAATGGTGCAAGGGATTGATGAAACTAGAAAGGTACAAGGAGAGGAATAGCTTTCAGAGCTATCTGAAAGGATGTCTAAAGCTCCAAACTAGATCTGCACAAAAAATGAGGCAGTTGACCGAAAGTCAACCAGACTTGACTAAGAGTCAACTATACTCTTAAATAAGTGAATGGTACGCACTAGGGTTCACTAGATCATGAGGAAGACTCGCACACGCAAATCGAGGTGGTCTGACTAAAGGTCAACTAGGGTTGACCAAAAGTCAACCATTCCTCAAAATATATGGAGGGTCACTAGGGCCTACTAAGTACTATGGAAGTCATAGGCACGCAAATCGAGGTAGTTGACCAAAAAGTCAACCCATGTTGACCAAAAATTCAACTATCCTTGAAAGGCATGAAATTGAATTCTACGGGTCCAGAGAGTACAGGGGTCACCTGGAACGAATATCGCGACAATCAGTCAAGATTTGTCCATGGTTGACCAAAAGTCAACTGGGAACAAAAAGGGTCAAAGGTAATGACAATACCTTTAGAAAAGTAATAATTTAATAGAATGCATTACATACTAGTCTTAAATTATGTAATGTTTAACAAAATCTTCTAATTTAAAATTAACATACTAACAAATAACTAACATTATAAAAATGAGTATGATAAACCAATGCTTGGCCACTATGATCCCAACTTTAAATTTAAAGTAACAACTATCCCCAAACCTCTACTTAAAATACTATCTATACTGATATAAAACCAATCCAGGCTAAATCACGAATTGCAATCTTAATGAAATAAAATTTTAATATAATCTAATAATTAAATTTTCTAAAAAAAAATCCTAATAAATTTATTAATAAAAGAATAATAATATTTAAATCTTTTTCTTATAGTAACAACCTAATTTAATTAAAATCTACTAGATGATAACAACATCTAAATTACTTAATTTTAAACTAATTCTAATTTTAACAACTTAATGAAAATTAGAATTAAATCTATTTATCATCAAATGAAACTATAATGAAATAAATTTAAATCTATTTAATCCTCATAAAATAAACACAATAAAATAAATATAAATCGATTTATCATTGTAATATATATAAATACCATAAGATAAATTTAAATCAAAACTTTTTAACATCGTATTATATAAATACCATAAGATAAATTTAAAACAAAACTATGTATTATATATAAACACCATAAGATAAATTTAAAACAAAACTATTTAATCGTTAATAACATATTCACAATAAAATACATATAAATCCAACCTACCCCTCTACAACTCTACTAACCCTAAAAATCCTTAAGGAGGAGGCGGATATGAGAGAAGGATATCGCAGAGGGCGGCGGAGGTTCAAAAAGGGTAGCGGCGGAGGAAGGCTCACGACTACATGGGGATCGTGACAGAGAGGTGGAGGGATGCAAGACCGGTGGTCTAACCCAACTGTGGCGTCGCTGTTAAATACCGGGTGGCATTTTTTAAACTTACCAGCGGCGGCGGGTTTTAAACTTACCAGCGGCCAAGCAGGTTTTAAACTTACCAGCGGCCGAGCGGGGCGGAGGAGAGGGTAAGTGAGGGGAGTGGGGTCAGCACGGCACGGCACCACCGCCCCACTGTGTATACACAAAGGGCGGGGTGTGTTAGCCATGGCCGATGCCCCACCCGCCACTGTGCCTACACAATGGACGGGAACCCTCGCGCGGCCTGAGCCGCTGGGTCAGGGATGGGGTTCGGCCCTCCCCGCCCAAAACCTCAAAAAAAAAAAAACAGCCTAAGTTTTTTAATATATATATAAAATTTTCTTTTTAAAACTTCAACCTTTTTAAAATAAAGAAATACATTAGATAGAAAGATATAAAGATATGAATTAATAATAAAAAAAAATAGTAAACCAAAAAAAATTACTTTAGGACTGGTATTATTGGACTGTATTTCCCAAAACAGGGAATACATCCCATACACTAATTTTAATTTTTATAATGCCGATGTGCTCTATAATTTCTTCTCCACATCTTGGTGGAAAGAAATATTAAAAACAAATAAATTTTATTTTATTTTTTTCTACAAGATTTTTTCTTTTTTTTAAAAAAAAGGGAAGAAACACTAATCTCAAGAACAATATCTCATGGAATTATTTAAAACTATCACCAATAAATTTATATGTACATATATATTCTGAGAGAGGAAAAATGTAATCCTAAGTAACAACATTATAAAGGACAATCAGATTTTAAGCCACTCCACAAAATGGGGGCCAGAGTTTATTTGATAATAAATATTTTATGATTTTGAAATTTACTTCTTACTCCATAAGAAATTTAATCAACATACATGGAGTACTTTAAAATATCCAATTTTTCCAATCCAAAACAATAATGATAGTACAATTCCAAAAATAGTAATGGGCTTCAAATTACCTTAATTCCTTATACAAACTTGCAAAAAATTTAAAACAATATAGGTTACAAGGCTAAAGGAAACCCACCATCCAAAGTTCTAAAATCCTCTTAAGACATGAGGCCTACAAATGATCATTTTACAGTTGTCCACATCTGTCCATAAGGGAAATCTTGTAAGCTCCTCCATCTAGCTAAACCTGATAAAATGGAGTTAACCAGGGATGTTCACCACCCAACCTAGGCCTTTACAAGGCCACCCCCGAGCTTGGGGATCCATTCTGGAATGGGTTACAAACATAAAATACCCAACAAGCAGGAAATGAAAAAAAAAGACTCAAACACAAGAAAACTTCCCAACATCCGGATGAACAAGGGGAAGTATCTCCAAGAGACATTCCAGAAATAGGGGTAGTGGTAGACCTCACTGAAGGAGAAATCCAAGAATACACATAGAATACACAAGCCTCACATGGACTTGATAAGGACCATCTTTACAAGATGCTGTCCTGAATAACCTCCTTATACCTCCTAAATGCCCTCAGGCCATCTTGGCTTCATGGGTATCATGTTACCCCAAGTTTATCCCTCCTCACATGGGAGACTCTACACTTAACAAGAATCATTTCCAACTACCCCTCCAAGGCTACTCTGCCCTCCCAAGGGTGAGTGTGCCTTGAAGACCCATTCAAAATAAAGCACAAAATAAAGACAATGAGAATAAACATTTAAATTTACAACATAAAATAAAAGCTTCAAAACACATAAGACTCCATTAATGGAGTCCTTGAGCTCAAGAACACACATAACTTTAAACAAATAACTTTAAAAGAAAGCCAACCTTAATCCAAGCTAAGGTGTGATGAGGAATGGTGATGAGCTATCCTTCCTAAGCTTCCTTCTCTAAAGGCTCCTTCAAACTGAATTCTTTCTCTAAGGGTAGAGAGTGGGTGAACACTCAACTCAACCTAAAATCTTCCCTAAATAGGCAAACCTCCCACATGAGCAAGGCTTAACCCAAAGGTGAGGTAACTCTAACCAACCCCAAACTAAACCACTTCCTAACTCTCCAAGGGTGAAGTCAATTAAAACTTGGGTAGAAGAGAGAGTAAGGTTAACCAAAGTCACACTCCTCTTCCAAATTCGCTCAAAGATGAAAATGACACTTAAAGGGAGTAATAAATGAGTTTAGAGGCTCATTAATGACAGAAAATGACCCCTAACCCATAGGGTACCAA
>MU227088.1:100903-144357 GCA_018584345.1 Thuja plicata | reverse complement strand
TCCCATCACCTGAAATAACATGGCCAAGGTACTTGACCTCTGCTCTGAAGAAAGCACACTTTGACAAGCTTCCATACAACTGATTGTCTCTAAGACACTGCAAAACTTGCCTAATGTGTTCCTCGTGCTCTTTCTCATTCTTGGAATATATCAAGATGTCATCGAGAAACACTACTACAAACTTGTCAAGGAAGGTTTTAAATACTCCATTCATAAGACTCATGAACACAGCTGGAGCATTTGTAAGACCGAATGGAACCACAGTGAAATCATAGTGGCCATATCTAGTGTGGAATGCGGTCTTGTGAATATCACTATCCATGATCCTTAGCTGATGGTAACCCGATTTGAGGTCTATTTTAGAGAAGACTCGGGCACCCTGCAACTAGTCGAACAAGTCGTCGATTCTAGGAAGTGGATATCGATTCTTGATGGTCACCTTGTTCAACTGTTGGTAATCCATGCACAACCTAAGAGATCCATCTTTCTTTTTCATGAAGATAACTGGTGCACCCCAAGGAGAAACACTAGGAAGAATGTGCCCTTTCTCTAATAGTTCCTCTAGCTGTATCTTGAGCTCATTAAGCTCATTAGTGGTTATCCTATATAAGGTGCTCTACAAACTGGCTTAGCTCCTGGTATGAGATCAATGTGGAAGTCTACTACCCTACGAGGAGGCATACCAGGTAGTTCTGACGGAAACACATCTGCAAACTCTTGAAGAATGGGGAAGTCATCAAGAGAGGTTGCCTTCTCTGTCTCTTCTTCCCTATCACTGATGGTGATGGCATACAACTGGCATCCCTTCCGCATGCACCGCTTAAGCTACATGGCATATATCACACAGAGGGATACAGGCCTATGAACCCCAGTAATAACTGTATCTGTACCATCATCATCCAAACATTCAATCCTCTTCTTACAAAAATCTAGCTTGGCTCTGTGGGCACTTAGCCAATCCATGCCAAGAACTAGGCCGTAAGATCCAAGGGGAGTGACTCTGAGATTAGCTATGGTGGTCATCCCCCCAATCTAGATTGGGCAATCACTAACCATCGAGGTTACAGAAACTCTAGCCCCTAAAGCTAACTCTACTTCCCAACTAACCTCCTGACTAGCTTCCACTAGCCTGCAACGTTCCACAACTGATGCAGAGATAAAGGAGACAGTGGCTCCTGTATCAAAAAGAATAGTAACATCATTACCTCTAATCTTACCTGCGGCCTCAATAACGGTAGCCTGGTGCTCTGCCTGACGATTGTCCACTGCTGCAAAAACCATGTGGGATTTCCCCCTATCCCCTACTCTAGGTTTGGAAACTGCCATACACTGACTACCACCCTGTGGGCACTCTCTAGCTAAGTGCCCCATGGCACCACATGTGTAACATGGCCCCCATGACTAAACCTAAACACCAGGAGGCCTAGAATACTATGATCTTGCAGTCCTAGATGAACTGCTATAACCTCCCTTAGAGGACTGTTGAGTCCTTGCTGGAGGGGTATAAGGTGCCTGAGATCTTTGGTCCTTCTTAGGACCCTGAGACTGCCACTTCTTGGACTTGGAGCCCTGCTGAAACTGAGGTGCCCTCTGTCACTAGTTCTGTTGTGATTGTTGTGGCTACTGTTGTTGTTGCTGTTGCTGCTACTGAGGGGCCCTATATGTCCCTAAAGAGTTCCTCTGATTCCCTTTCCATGAGTTCTTCTGATATCCAGAGGCCTGAGATGAGGTATTGAGGTTCTGCGACCCATCCCTAAAGTTCGGTGGGCCCTGGACTATCTCTTCGGCCACTAAGGCCCTGTCTACTGTGAACCTCAAGTTCCCTGAAGGTACCATGCATACCCTATCTAAAATCATGAGATTTAATCCCTTGATGAACCTGTTCACCTGTAGCTTCTCGTCTCCCATGTATTCAACATAGGGTAGGAGATCGAGAAACTTGCCCTCATACTGGGCTACTGAAATACCCCATTGCCGGAGGTCATGGAACTCGTCTATACGGTGCTGTCTGGACTGCTTAGAAATATACTGCTCTTTGAAGAGCTCGAGGAAAGCTCCCCAAGAGAGGGTATTGATGTCAATGAGACCCTTGGTCTCCTCATGCCTCCACCAAGTGGAAGCCCCGTCTCTGAGGAAAAGGATAGCGAATCGTGCCTTCAGGTTGATGCCATAGTTCCGCAACCCAAAGCNCTGGGCTACTGAAATACCCCATTGCCGGAGGTCATGGAACTCGTCTATATGGTGCTGTCTGAACTGTTATGAAATATACCATTCCCTGAAGAGCTCGAGGAAAGCTCCCCAAGTGAGGGTATCGATGACAATGAGACCCTTGGTCTCCTCATGCCTCCACCAAGTGGAGGCCCCGTCTCTGAGCAAAAGGATTGCAAACTGTACCTTTAGGTTGCTGCCATAGTTCCACAACCAAAAGCACCTCTCTAGGCTTAAAAGCCAAGACTCAGCTCCTGCCCCATCTGCTTCTCCTGTGAAGGGAGGCAGTTTAAGCCTCATCAATTCTGTGATCTGATTCCCGATATCGGGGGGTGCCCTATCGAATCTTTGTGCACCTCCCCTAGGAACACCACTTGGTACTGTGATGGACCCATCCTCCTAATCTATCTGATTTCCCCTTGCTCTAGGCGGTGGGCTCCTACTTCTCTCTCTCTCTCCTAATTAACAGGTGGCATGCGGTCAAGTATGAGCCCGGCCAGGTTCTGAAAGGCCAACAAAAGTGTTTCATTAGGATCGGGAGGGGGTTCAAGAGGTGGACTCTGATCCCTCCTACGAACCTCTACTTCAGGTTGTATCTCAACGCATGCCGGGGGGATACATCGTCAACCACGCCCTTGCTGACAGGCTTGACAAGTGACAGGTGGCATCCTACACATGCAAGACAAATTTAGTGATAACGTAGTGGGTTAGGTTCCCAATGTTGCTAAACATAGCTTTGATACCAAAATGTCATGCCCAAAAGTTGGGCGAAAACACACGAACAAAATTTTTTAATAACGCACTAAAATAGGATACCCAACAATCATAAGGGTAACATGTGCATGCAAAACGGTGCAAGGGATTGATGAAACCAGAAAGGTACAAGGAGAGGAATAGCTTTCAGAGCTATCTGAAAGGATGTCTAAAGCTCCAAACTGGATCTGCATGAAAATAGAGGCAGTTGACTAAGAGTCAACTATACTCTGAAATAAGTGAATGGTATGCACTAGGGTTCACTAGATCATGAGGAAGACTCACACATGCAAATCGAGGTGGTTTGATTAAAAGTCAACTAGGGTTGACCAAAAGTCAACCATTCCTCAAAATATGTGAAGGAGGGTCACTACGGCCTACTAAGTACTATGGAAGTCATAGGCACGCAAATCGAGGCAATTGACCAAAAAGTCAACTATCCTTGAAAGGCATGAAATTGAATTCTACGGGTCCAGAGAGTACAGGGGTCATCTAGAATGAATATCGTGACAATCAGTCAAGATTTGTCCACGGTTGACCAAAAGTCAACTGAGAACAAAAAGGGTCAAAGGTAATGACAATACCTTTAGAAAAGTAATAATTTAATAGAATGCATTACATACTAGTCTTAAATTATGTAATGTTTAACAAAATCTTCTAATTTAAAATTAACATACTAACAAATAACTAACATTATAAAAATGAGTATGATAAACCAATGCTTGGCCACTATGATCCCAACTTTAAATTTAAAGTAACAACTATCCCCAAACCTCTACTTAAAATGCTATCTATACTGATATAAAACAAATCCAAGCTAAATCACGAATTGCAATCTTAATGAAATCAAATTTTAATATAATCTAATAACTAAATTTTCTAAAAAAAATTCCTAGTAAATTTATTAATAAAAGAATAATAATATTTAAATCTTTTTCTTATAGTAACAACCTAATTTAATTAAAATCTACTAGATGATAACAACATCTAAATTACTTAATTTTAAAATAATTCTAATTTTAACAACTTAATGAAAATTAGAATTAAATCTATTTATCATCAAATGAATCTATAATGAAATAAATTTAAATCTATTTAATCCTCATAAAATAAACACAATAAAATAAATATAAATCGATTTATCATTGTAATATATATAAATACCATAAGATAAATTTAAAACAAAAAATTTTAACATCGTATTATATATAAATACCATAAGATAAATTTAAAACAAAACTATGTAATATATATAAACACCATAAGATAAATTTAAAACAAAACTATTTAATCCTTAATAACATATTCACAATAAAATACATATAAATCCAACCTACCCCTCTACAACTCTACTAACCCTAAAAATCCTTAAGGAGGAGGCGGATATGAGGGAAGGATATCACAGAGGGCGGCGGAGGAAGGCTCACGACCGCATGGGGCTCGTGACAGAGAGGCAGAGGGATGCAAGACCGGCGGTCTAAACCAACTGTGGCGTCGCTGTTACATACCGGGCGACATTTTTTAAACTTACCAGCGGCGGCAGGTTTTAAACTTACCAGCAGCCGAGCGGGTTTTAAAACTTCAACCTTTTTAAAATAAAGAAATACATTAGATAGAAAGATATAAAGATATGAATTAATAATTAAAAAAAACAATAAACTAAAAAAAATTACTTTAGGACTGGTATAATGGGACTGTATTTCCCAAAACAGGGAATACATCCCATACACTAATTTTAATTTTTATAATGCCGATGTGCTCTATAATTTCTTCTCCACAGCTTGGTGGAAAGAAATATTAAAAACAAATAATTTTTTTTTCTTTTTGTCTACAAGATTATTATTTTTTTTTTAAAAACAAGGAAGAAACACTAATCTCAACAACAATATCTCATGGAATTATTTAAAACTATCAGCAAAAAATTTATATGTACATATATATTTTGAGAGAGGAAAAATGTAATCGTAAGTAACAACATTATAAAGGACAATCATATTTTAAGCCACTCCACAAAATAGGGGCCAGATTTTATTTGATAATAAATATTTTATGATTTTGAAATTTATTTCTTACTCCATAAGAAATTTAATCAACATACATGGAGTACTTTAAAATATCCACTTTTTCCAATCCAAAACAATAATGATAGTACAATTCTGGAAACAGTAATAGGCTTCAAATTACCTTTAGTCCTTATACAAACTTGCAAAAACTTTAAAACAATATAGGTTACAAGGCTAAAGGAAACCGACCATCCAAAGTTCTAAAATCCTCTTAAGACATGAGGCCTACAAATGATCATTTTACAGTTGTCCACATCTGTCCATAAGGGAAATCTTGTAAGCTCCTCCATCTAGCTAAACCTGATAAAAGGGAGTTAATCAGCGATGCTCACCACCCAACCTAGGCCTTTACAAGGCCACCCCCAAGCTTGGGGATCCATTCTGGAACGGGTTACAAATAGAAAAAACCCAACAAGCAGGAAATGAAAAAAAAGACTCAAACACAAGAAAACTTCCAAACATCAGGATGAACAAGGGGAAGTATCTCCAAGAGACATTCCAGAAATAGGGGTAGTGGTAGACCTCACTAAAGAAGAAAGCCAAGAATACACATAGAATACACAAGCCTCACATGGACTTGATAAGGACCATCTTTACAAAATGCTATCCTGAATAACCTCCTTATACCTCCTAAATGCCCTCAGGCCATCTTGGCTTCATGGGTATCATGTTACCCCAATTTTATCCCTCCTCACATGGGAGACTCTACACTTAACAGGAATCATTTTCAACTACCCCTCCAAGGCTACTATGCCCTCCCAAGGGTGAGTGTACCTTGAAGACCCATTCAAAATAAAGCACAAAATAAAGACATTGAGAATAAATATTTAAATTTACAACATAAAATAAAAGTTTCACAACACATAAGACTCCATTAATGGAGTCCTTGAGCTCAAGAACACACATAACTTTAAACAAATAACTTTAAAAGAAATCCAACCTTAATCCAAGTTAAGGTGTGATGAGGAATGGTGATGAGCTATCCTTCCTAAGCTTCCTTCTCCAAAGGCTCCTTCAAACTGAATTCTTTCTCTAAGGGTAGAGAGTGGGTGAACACTCAACTCAACCTAAAACCTCCCACATGAGCAAGGCTTAACCCAAAGGTGAGGTAACTCTAACCAACCCCAAACTAAACCACTTCCTAACTCTCCAAGGGTGAAGTCAATTGAAACTTGGGTAGAAGAGAGAGTGAGGTTAACCAAAGTCACACTCCTCTTCTAAATTCGCTCAAAGATGAAAATGACACTTAAAGGGAGTAATAAATGAGTTTAAAGGCTCATTAATGACAGAAAATGACCCCTAACCCATAGGGTACCAAGTTGGGTGACTAAAATTGACCTCGGTTACCCCCTAGGAGCCCAAAAGACCCTCTAAAACTCACCCTGAAGTTAAGCTACGGATTTCTAAGTCAAAGAAATTCTAGAAACTTCTAACCCTCTGGTAAGCTTGGGTACTACTCCTAGATGACCTTAGTTAACCCTTGACTAACCTTGGTCTCCCCTTTACTAGCCATGTCAATAATTAAATTACAACACTTGCCAAATTTGGCATATTAAAATAAAACAAATGACATGACTCAATAACATGAACATTTACTAATTTAATAACACACATGCAAACCACGTTCATGAAATAAACACATAACAACGAGGTCCATGTCTCTTTATATAGATAGGACCTTGGAAAGCACGGGTATTTACATAGGTTCCAGTACTGGGTCCCCGATTTAGATCCATGATCAACTTTTCCTGCACACTGAATGCACACATCAGTAGATCCAAAACAACATGATATAAAACATAACATAATGACCATAATATATGTAAGCATATAAACCACATTTCATTAGAACTGAAATATCCTAGCATTAGTTTCCTAAACCAAATTCATCATGTAACATTGATACATTTTAAATCCATATAAGACATCAACATAAACTAAAACTGAATCGGAACATAAAGCATCTCAAAAGTACCCTGATTACAAAATCAGGTGCTGAATATATATAACATAGGATTCCACCGATCCTCAAATGTATAAAAAGTCTCTGTTAGTCAAAGTATGTCAAAGCATAAACTACTGAAAGCATGAGAACAAAATAGTAAAACTATAACAGTCTAATGTAGGTCTCACACTGACAAATTCAACTGAGAAGAAGTTTGTGTATGTTCAAGTTACCAATGTTTTGAAAACACTCAAGCACATCCTACCTAAAAAATTTGGCTTAGCTTGAAAATATTTTCCCGCAAATGTAGGCACACACAAGAGAGCTAATTAGAATACAGTCATCACCAAGCACACAATGGCTATAGTTAGGATTTTGTATTTTTTGACTCCAAATACTCAATGTGGCACCAATGTGCGAGTATCTTGGGAATGTTACTATCATCCTTGCACAAACATTATCAAGCTTTCTGGGGTGAATTAGGTAAGTTTCTACTTTAACAATTCTTAGTATGAGTCTTTGTTTGGATATGTCCTTTGTGTCGGGGAAATTTTGATTGAAGTGTATAACCCCACAAATAATCTTGGGACAAGCATTCTTGTAAGCATGATTGAGATCTTGTGGCCCTACTTTGTGCTAGGCATGAGCCGAGTATAAGCACAAATGCTATCCGACTTCTGAGGCTTTAACCTCAAGAAGTAAATTTGTTTAATGTGAGTTGGAGTGGTGAGATTACACCTCGTTCTCATGTGGGTCATTCTTGGGATCTTTCTAGCTCAACTAGAAATCCCGAGTAAAGGATTAATTCAAAAAATGTGGATTAGCAACAAAAGGATTCTAAATTTTTGATTTTCTGACGGGGATAAAAGAGCATACTCTCCTATCCAATGTTGTTTTCTCCGAAACACATCAAGAAGATTATTCTTTCCCAAGGTTACTTTCTAAGTGAAATATCAAATGAGTCTAGGTTTTTTATTGTCTCATAAAAGACAAGAGCATACTCCCCTATCACTTAATAAAATACTACAAGTGAACCCTTCTTAAGGTACCTAAGAAAAAATTAAGGAAAAAAACAATATTTATCTGTATCTCCTAGGCAACCGAAAAGACACAAAGTGAGTATTCTAATGTTTTTCAAAGTCTTTGAGTCCTACAAAAACAATTGTTAGTAGTTTGAGCTTTCCCAAATCTTTGACAAGAGATAAAGGTGAACTCCACAAAGAATTCACTAGAAAATGATTTCCTTAGCACAAGATATGAGCTGTTGAAATTGAAAATGAAAAATAAACTTGGAACATGTGAAATTTTTTTTTGAAGTGGAATCTAAATTAATATCTTAAAATTTTTTAAATATCTCCGAGTCATCTTTCCAACGCTTTTCAAAAATTCAAAAATCTGACATGTTTTGCAAAAGTTACAAGTGTTTTCATGAAGTTACCTATTTATGAAATTGCAAGGTGAAAGGTGTCTAGGATAAGCCCTTGGGTCCCACGTGACCACAGGTAGAAAGATGGGGGCTAAAATTTAGCAGAGCCCCTAGTCACCCATATGACCATCGGTTAGAGCCCTACACAAAAAAGACACTAATTAATACTTATTAAAACATGCATATATTAGTACTAAAAAAATACATTATTATATTATATTAAAAACTATACGATTTTTTTTGAAAATAATTTTTTTTTGTTTATATATGTTTTAAGTTTTTTTTTAAATTAAAAACAAAAAAAAAGTAAAGGAACCCTGCGCAAGGCAGGGCCTCGGCCTTGGCCTGCTACAGCTACAGCCTTGGCTGCAGCTTGGGTTGTGGCCTTGGTGGTAGCTTGGGTTGCGGCCTCGGTGACAACTTGGGCTACGTCCTTGGTTGCGGCTTGGGGTGGAGCCCCTAAAAAATTTTAAAAATATTTTTTTTTATTAAATTTTTTTATATTTTAATATATAATATGTATAAAAGATATATATTATATATTATAATATATATTTATTTATTTATTTTAATTCTAAAAAACTAAAATATACAATTATGCTACCCTTTTTTTTTAAATGAAAATAAAATCTACTCTATTTGAAAAGAAATGTTGAATAAGGAAATATAGAGAGACTTTTTATTTACAGTACCAATGATCGTAGGATAGATACATAATGTATATACTTCCTACAGGAATAAGACACGAAGATAAGAGAAAATAGACATGGGAATTGTCCCACCAGGTGTGCCAAAATGTATACATGTAAATCTTCAATCTGTGTAGGTAGGTGTAAACAAGAAAATGTTAGTTAAAACACATGCATACAACAAAGATACATCACATAACCTCCGATTGAACTAAAATGGACGCACCCTCATTGCATTTTATTTTTTCTTTTATGTAGGTTTGTGGGCATGGCTCTCCAAACACAATAAATTAATCTCCAAAGAATTCAAGTCTTCAAAAAAGGATATGAAACTAAATGCAAATTAAATGAAGATCAAAGAGCTTACAATACTAGTATGAAGAACTAGTTTGCATGAGTGATCAAATGATGAAGAGAACATGAAAATATTATGAAAATGAAACTATCATACTAACATGATTCCAAAATGAAATGATCTAACATGATACAATATGTGATTATGAAATTAAACTATCAAATATCTCTATAAGATAACAATGCACTTTGAATGAAAACTATCATAATAACTCTATGACAATGAATGAATGAAAATGCAAAGGAGGAGGCTCTATTTATACATTTTTAGAAGAAGATCAAGGGGCTTGGAAGAGGTGGATCCTATGTGGACACATGGAACAACCATAGGACAAAAGGGGGTGACTCATAGGAGAACTATTGGATAAAGGGATGGTCACATTTGGGTCAAAGATGCTCACACATGTGTGAGAAAACTTGTGTTAGTGACAAGTCAATGATAAGGGTTTGCGAAAGTGTGTGATGTGAGAAGGCTTAAGTCTCTGACACATGTGTGAGAAAATTTAAGGGAAAGAGGAAAGGGGAGACAATCTTGTAACGGTTGTAAGTTTCTAAAAGGGGAAAGTTTTTCACATGTGAGCAACTTTGAAAAGAAAAATTTGGGATTGGAATTCCCAAATTCCATAGAAGAGAAGGTAGAAATGTACCTATGCTTGAAGGGAGCTGAGAGATCATCAGACGGTTTGCATTTCTTCTGTCTTCCACCTTTTTCTAGGAAGGACAGACAATGATTCGTACAACAAAATTAGAATAATAGTCAGTGTGAGATATCAACGGAAAATGTACCTTGAATATTTTTGGGCCAATGCTATGGATGAAAATGAGATTAGAAAGAGGATATATTCTAGGTTGTCGCTCAATTTTATTAGAACATACAAGATCTTCCGAGTTCCAGATTAGATGGGAAAAGGTATGAACACGATACAAAAAGGATACAACCCAGAGAAGGAAAATGTCATCCACCCCTACAACTAGTCAAGGAAGGAGATTTAAGACATTGATATTTTATCTGCACCAGTCTTGGATTTCACAAAGTGGTGGATTGATCGACAATTTGACAAACCTGTCATGCTAGAGGACGGTTAGATATACAAATTGATAGGTCACCTATTGGGTTTAAGCACTAAGTAATGTACTAAGGAGGGGGGTGAATCAGTATAGTCACTAATTTAAATTTTAAAAATAATTCAAAACACCAGTAACAGATAGAATTGAGAAATGATTCAATATGCATTAACCATTATTGTTGAATATAGTCATAAAAAAAACCAGTAAATGAAACTAAAACATTACAACCATAGACACATGTAACAAAATGATTTTGTTATTGTGGAAACCCTTATAAGGGGGAAAACCATGGTGGGAATGTTACCCATAAACCTCAGTACTACAGTAGAAGGTGCCCTGTGAAAGGCTTACAAAAGCTCTTTCTAAGAGTTATACATCTTGTTAGAGATGTCTAGTATATTATCAGATGTACAATGAGACCTTTGAAGGTCTGCCACATGTGAGGATTGAAATCTACAATCTAAAGATTCACCTTGTGAAAGGATTTAGAAACAAAGACCTATAAGAGTCTACCTTGTTAATAGGGTTTAGATTTGTGAAATTTTCATAGAACAACAAGTGATTGATCTATAATAGCACTCCTTTCTTGTAATATTATTTAGGTTCTATAAATTCTCAACCTTCCATTCGATCTAGGACTTAAACCTCTTCTGGACAAATATTTTCACTATCTCCTATACCGGTCGCTGATTGATCTGACAATAGTTCCTCCTTCACATTATTGTCTATGCTCCTTCTCCACTCTCTACTTCTCAAATTCTCCCACTCTGTATTCACCTCACAAATAATCTTTTGTATGATTTGTTACTATTTTTTCCGCTTAATCAACACCACTATTTTTTATTCTTAATTAAGACCATTGATTTTAAAAATGTATTTAGGTCACTTATCACTTTAGGTTCAGATTCTTGTAGAATTTTATAAATCATCATTGACCTTAGGAAAAATAATCCATCCTATCAAACCAATAGAATCTTGTCATTTCAAATAATATCCTGAACAAAAATTACCTTGATATCTCAAATGATTTGTCGTTTAGCGATCATAGAAATAACATTGCAAAGTCTATTCCAGTTGACTAATAAATCATTCAAATTAGAATAAGACTTTACCATTTTAAGAATTAGTTTATCTAGCCATCTCTTCAATAAAAGTATACAACATCTTGCAAATCCGCTCCTCATAATACTACGATCTCAATATAGATTTATCCAGTTTCCACCATGTTGATGTTGTGTACCTTAGTTGGTTAGGTGTTCCATTAGATTCTTTATTACCAGTTGTGGTCAATTTTTGGAGTAGATTATTTAGTATGTTTGACAATCAATGACAATGTTTGATCATATAGGTATCAATGTTTATTATCTTTTCCAAATAGGTGATCAATGCCAACAATATCCCCCTTTGTCATTGATGGAAAACCTTGACAAATCCAAATGTGTACAGAACAATGGAAAAGAAACAAAAAAAACATAACACGTTGTTCAAAGTAACTCACAACAGGACTTCACCAAAATATTTTCATTTTATTAATTGATAGGGCTCCATATACAATGTTGTTCCATTACAGTGCTCCCCCTTTCATTCTAGTCCATAAGTAAATACCAACAAAAGAAAAATATACAATGTATTGTTCTGTTACAAGATATTCTCCCCCCTTTTCCATCAAGGAAAAATGTGCATTTAGTCAAATAACACTACAATTTTTCAACTATGGTTGTGTATGCTTTCTTGGCTACACTCAAAGTATTATCCTAGATTGTTCTCAAATGTACAAGTGCAATAGTCTGACCAATAAGATAACCTAAAAGTTCTTCTAATTCCTCCAGTGTATGGGCTCAGGTTTCCCAATCAAAGACTCAGTATGCTTAACACTCATTAGCATAAGATCAGCAGTAGGGGCTAAAAATGTATTCAATTTAAGTATCTTGTTCACCTTTTGTGCATGCTCATCTCGAACTTAGATGTCCTTCCAACTCTTTGACTTTAGCTATATAGACTGTAACATTTCTAGAAGTTGCATCAAACTTCTTAGTTATATCATTTAGTTCCTTCTAAACTTCCTTTTCCTTCTCATCTATATCACTTGTGAATTCAGGGAGTTTGGACACTTTTGTTAATATGTCACCAACAAATTTCAAGTTACCTTGAAGATTGTGTGCTCAACATCTTTCTATAATGTTATTATGTCTGTTGCAAATCTTATCCTTTACTTTCTCCATCATTTTCTCCTCATAGGTATTATTGGTGCCCAAAAATGATGGATTTTCTTTTGGCCAACTGACAGGTATAATGGTGATGCACCACTTGATACGTCTACAATTTTGGCTTAATCAAGCCAAGGATAGCAGTCCTAAATTAACCTTAAACAATCAAATTCGCTATGTCACACAAATGCGTACACAAACCAAAGTTCCTCCAAAGGTGGTGAATGATCCTTGGAGGAAAGCTACAAATCTCTTGATAATCTCTACTCTATAAATCTTGACTAAAATGGATTATACTAAGGACTGAAAAGTAATGCTTTTGAAATAATTATTAAATAATATACAAACTACAAAATATGAACCAAATGATGATTTCCAAATAATGATTAGGTCAGTGCCTTCTAAATATTTGGGCTGTAGAGTCACAAAACTCTCAATCCTACGTACGATCAGAGATAGTTTTAAAAGAATTTCTTTAATAAGGCAAGACTATCATCTCAAGGGCTTCCACTCAAACCATATTACACAGTTAGTCTTATCGAATTTAACTCTGTTCAAGAGACCGACAAAAACAAAGGAAGATTCACAGATCTTTCAATTGATATTCAAACTGTATATTGATTTTGAGTAATAAAATTTAGGGAATTTAACAAAATGAAACACTCTATGAGATAGAATATCTACAAGAATAATTGAAAACATATAAATTATAACCACAAATAAAAAGAAGAGCACTTATCTTTATTGATATTGAAAAACTAGTACATTAAAGTTCATGTTGCAATTGTGATCAAATTCTATTATACAATGTGTTTCTTCTTCCTTTATTTGTTTACATTTAACACCACATATATATGTGGATAAATGGTTTCCACACCCTTTAGGGTGAAGAGACACCACCCTATGTTAAAGTTTAAAAACTTCTTTTCAAAAAGCTAATCAATAAACTAACTAATAACTACCTACCTTTTGGATTTGGATTTGGCCGAAAATCCAAAACAAATTTTACGAACATAAGATTTTTACTGGAGATAGGAAATTTGATTTTCTGAACTAGGACAGTTCTTGATTTTCAATTTTGGATCATTTTCATTCTCTGTCGACATCATCTTTTCAACAGGTCAAAATTCCAGCATCTCTGAAACCTTCACTTATAGAATTTTGATTGTTCCTGTCACAGAGCTTCCTTCCTCAAACCCTCAACTTTTAATTAAAAAGTAATATATTTTTGTATCCCATTTCATATACTCCATCATGTCATCAATTATTGGGAATGGAGTTTGGGATGCCATTTTTATAGTTTTATCACTATATAGGGCTTTAAATTTTGCCAAAATTTTAGAGCTCCAACAGGCTCTTTCTGGGGACGTACACTCCCTGTGAGCATAGTGAGATCTCAGTTATCTTTGGAAAATCAGACCAAGTATCTACTCTTTACCTTATGTAAATTGAATATTGGGTGGCCCCAGGCCCCCAAAAAGTGAACACTTCTATTTCCCTCTATCAAAAATTTTAGTTTGTTCATGTAACACTTTGAATCTCCTGACTATGATATTATATTGTTTCTTATCTTTATCAACAAGAGTATTTTAAAATAAACCAATATTATAATTATTTATCCCCAACATGTGATCCCTTTTTGTATTAGATATATCATCCTTATAGAGAATACTTATTGGTTCCACTTCATCAATGCAGTTTTTGTCTTTTGAATTATGTTTTTTCTTTGAGAAATGATCAGGTGCATTGTGTTCTTTGTTGGATGGAGGATTCCTATGGATATGATCAATCATATAAGTATATAAACTAAGTTCTTATTCTTGGATGTTTCCTTGCACACAATCTTCCCATTTCCATTCTCTAGATATTGTTTCTCCTCACATAAAGGTTTTGAAGGTAACTCATATTTAGGATCTATTACTTCTTTTATATTTAAAGAATCTGATCAAGTGGGATACTTGGATAATTTTCAGTAATTTTCTTCAACATATTCTCATCATTATGCTTGGTTATTAAAGTATCATCTTCAGAAGTCTAATATAAATCTCGCTCATAGGAGGAACTGAATGATATCTTACCTTATGAATGAATATTTTGAGTGTTATCAACTTTAAAATCATCATTAGGCCTACTACCTTCATCATGATGTTGATATATTTGATTGTATAGAAAATCTCCTACACATAATGGATTTTGGAACATAGAGAACACATATTTATCTTCCTCTGTACTTCCTCTTCAAACAGTGGATTCAGGAACATAGAAAATTCAGGCACACCTTCATGAGATTTTTCATCAGGATCATTGGATGTTTCATCAATAAGACTAATATCTTCATTGACATTATTTTCTGAAACTTCTTGTTGTTCATATGTTGTATGTTGTTATATTTATCTCCTCTATTTGATTTTTGGAAGTTATCATCTCCTTGGTCTAGTACTCCCTGAATATATATTGTTCCATTAACTTGCTTATCATGATGAAAAAAAATTAACCACTCTTCTCAACATGTTTTTGATATTCCATGTCTAACAAATCTGAAATTTGTTTTGTACTGAGAAATTTTTCTTCCTCGTCATCATGGTCATTGATACATGTTTCCATACACATCTCATCATGTACAAATTATTCTTCAACTTGATCTGAATTTTCTTCCTCCTCATAATCCATGCTATCTTCATTCCCACTAAGATAATTATCAATAATAAGGCCTTGTTCAATCTGATCATAAGCCTCCTCTTCTCTGTCTTCATCATCCTTTTCTACTATCTGACAAGGGGCTTCAAATAGGGTCATATAGTGAGATTCTTAACTCCAAAAACTTTCTTAATAATTCCTTGCTTGAAGGCATGATGTCAGCTAGAATCTCTTTTAAGATGCTTACCATCCTTATAAACAAATATGTTTTTGACTCCCCTTCAAATCTCTCCAAACTAAAAAATGCATCCAAAGGAGACATGTAAGAGTCTGCTTCCGTATTATGATCCCGAATCTCATCCTATTCATAATTCATGTCATCTTCACTTGCATTATGAAACATAACAAGAAACCATTGCTCAAACTCTCTCCATGATGAGATACTTTGTTCATGTGTCATACTAAAAAGAAAACTTGCATGATCTGTCAATGATCTTACAAATAGTTTCATAATCACATCTTCTACATGGATATGAAAATCTTAAATAAATTTAGAAAATGCCAGCAAATGCTCCATTGGTAATCCTGATCCATCTCCACAAAAGTTTGGAACATATTTGTTTAGTTTAAGAGGAAAATATTTTTGACCACCATGGATGTTATCAAAACTCAATGGTCTATATACTTCAATAATATATTTTGGTGTTGGGTCACAAAATTTTGATACTTTATGTGAATATGTATTCTAGTACATATTGAAAATATGGATTTGTAGTAACTTCTTTCTTTATACATTAGGTTCTTGTCAATAGAGTCGTCACCTCTTTAAAGAGGAAAACTTTACTTATCTCCTTCTAGGTCTTCTCCCTTGGTAGAGTCACTGACTAGAATGTTTTGTTAAATAGAGTCACCACCTTCTTGCCAGAAGGAAATAACTTACTGTCTTCTAAGTTTTTATCTCCAGTAGAGTCTTAATTATATCACCAAAGCTTCTAGGTAATCTTCAACATTGTCTTTCATAGAAAAATCCCCAGTAGACTTGTACCCTAACCAAATATGTTAATACAAAGGCTTTTTATAGAAGATAATTCAATATAAAACTTGTGGATTCTCTCAAGGTGACAAATAAACTTGAAAGGAATCAAATTGTAAGTATCTCAATCAATTGTATATTGAATGCGGCAAAAACTGAAATGCTTTGATTAATAGTAAATGTTTGACAAAAGGTATATAAAATGAAATAGATTGAAGGAATAAAATATCACAAACCTTGAAAAATGAACTGAATGACTATATTCCAATTATTGATAAGATCAGTGCCTTCTAAATACTTGGGCTATAGAGTCAGAAAACTTTCAATCCTACGTATGATCAAAGACAGTTTTAAAAAGCTTTCTTTAGTAAGACAAGACTATCATCTCAAGGGCTTCCACTCAAAATATAACTCAAACCAAATTACATAGTTAGTCTTATCAAATTTAACTCTGTTCAAGAGACCGACAAAAACAAAGGAAGATTCACAGATCTTTCAGTTGATATTCAAACTGTATATTGATTTTGAGTTATAACATTCAAGGAATTTAACACAATGAAACACTCTATAAGATAGAATATCTGAAAGACTAATTTAAAACATATAACTTATAACCACAAATAAAAAGAAGTGCACCTATCTTTATTGATATTGAAAAACTAGTACATTAAAGTTCATGTTGCAATTGTGATCAAATTCTATTATACAATGTGTTTCTTCTTCCTTTATTTGTTTACATTTTACACCACTTATATATGTGAATAAATGGTTTTCACACCCCTTTAGGGTGAAGAGACACCACCCTTTGTTAAAATTTAAAAACTTCTTTTGAAAAAACTAATCAACAAACTAACTAATAACTACCTATCTTTCGGATTTGGATTTGGCTGAAAATCCAAAACAAATTGTACGAACATAAGATTTTTACTGGAGATAGGTAATTTGATTTTTTGAACTAGGACAGCTATGTATTTTCAATTTTGGATTGTTTTCATTCTCTATCGACATCATCTTTTCAGCAGGTTGAAATTCCAGCATCTTTGAAACCTTCGGTTATAGAATTTTGATTGTTCCTATCACAGAGCTTCCTTCCTCAATCCCTCAACTTTTAATTAAAAGTAATATATTTTGTATCTCATTTCATATACTCCATCATGTTATCAACTATTGGGCATGGAGTTTAGGATGCCATTTTTAGATTTTATCACTATTCAGGACTCTAAATTTTGCCAAAAATTTAGAGCTCCAACAGGTATCGTCATCTATTGACATTGAAATTTTGTCCAGTAATGATATATCCTTTAGTATTACCTTCTCTAACTTGTCCATTTGATCAATGATATTCTCCTATTCACTTGTCTCAGTATCAAGTACTAAGGTGTGAAATATTTCCTTTTTTGTCTTAAGTACTCTTCCCTTCTTCTTCTTCAGTCTTTCCTTATTTTTCTCATCTTTTACTCTTAGCTTGTTTGACGGTGCCATCATTTCCTTAGGACTCAATAATTTGAAATATAAATTTTCTATATATGTCTCTTCAATAGCTTCCTCTTTGTCAGAAATTATGGGCATTTTTATGCTAACTCTTCTCCTCTTCTTCTCTATCTCACCAAGCTCTAACTTTCTCTTTCCTAGTTGCTCTTATGTTGTTGTAGTCTGAACATTGGTAGGAGTTACCAATAGCATAGTTGAATGTGTAGAAGGAGGGGTAAGTGATACTCTCAGTGATTTCTTTGTTTCCTCATAGGGTATTTCCTCAATCACTACCTCATCTTTATTTACTTCCTTAGATTTATGTTCTTCTTTCTTCTCTATCTTTTTGACCAATTTAGTAATGGCCTTAAGAACTTCCACATTTACCTTTGGTGGCTCAAGAATTTATACCTCATCTTTATATGATTCTCCTTTTCTCCCTCATCAGAATGCTCGAGTTCCTCACCTTCTTCTTCTAGATTGCCTTCCTCTTGAGCTTTCTTAGATCTTTTAATGTACTTCTTCCAAATCTTAATTGTTTCTTCATGTAGACCATGTGTTTCCCCCAACATAATTCAAGTAACTCTACTCTTGATAGGGAAATCATACTTATGTAGCTCAACAAAAGACCTAATCTCACTAACATCTAATCCAATATTGCATTCCATCAGCGCCTTCTCTCTTACTTCATTATCACTACTTAATGTTGTCTTCCATCTCTCATTAATTATATCAAACAAACTCTCATAAATATGACCTCTAAGTTCAGTAGGGCTTCTATTAAAATTCCTCATTCTCTTAATGATGAATCCTCAATTATTCTCTTAATTTCATCATTATGACACAAGTCATATTTCCTAGAAACTCCACTTAATCCTCCAAGAACCTCAATGTTATGTATAAATTCATCTATAGAAATGCCTATATAGGTTATACCTTTTTTCTTTACTTCTTTCACTTCCTTGTCTGAAGGGGTGTCCTCATCATCATCATCTATAGATTTAGCCTTGGTAGATACAAACTCTGTGTCTTTGGCTTCTATAGTCTGTGTTCTCCTGGTAGGCATCAGTGATGTGGTTTTTATAGGAGTCTTCTTTGCTTCTTTCTTTCACTTTCTCCTGTGATTTTTCTTAGATTTTATTGCAGTGGCCTCTACCGGTTATGCAAATGATATTGGAGGGGTCTCTTTTGCTACATGTGAAGTAGATCTTTGTCCTCAAAACTTAGCTTCTAATTTTGTTAGCATTATTGTTGTTTTTCTTTCTATTATAGGCTTCTTGAGTTCAAGCTTAATTCTAGAGCTTGCTTCTTCAAATGTTCTAAACCTTTTCTCAGTGTCATCTATTGGCTTACTCAGTAGCACCTCTACATATTTGTCTATCTCATCTTCATAAATCTCATAGACCATTGCATGGATCCAAAATGTTTTGGGTAAAACATGTTGAAGTTTACAAGTGCTTGAGTCAACTAAAAAACATATATCATCCTTATATTAATGAACTATACTAGGTGGTATGCTTCATTTCTTATGCATAGTAGTTTGAAATTTTTTGAAATATCCCCACATATGATTGTCAAGTTGATCTCCTAGTTCTTTAACATAATCTGAGATCTGTGATTCCATTCAACATTTCCTTTTTCAGCAAAATACTTTTGAAAATAAAAGAAAATACAGACAAGTAATGACCCATACTTAAATGAATTATTCTTATCATTGGAAATCTTTTCCCTATTATCAATCATCTAATCAGTTAGAAAATCACACAGGTTGTAAGATACATTCTCACTCACCATTTTTTATGCAACATGGATTTCTCCATGGGGAATGTTGTTGTGTCTTCTTGACTGATAGACTTTATAACCAACAACCATCTCTAAAAATCTCACAACATCATCAATTATGTCTTTCACAGTCACGGCTTTGTGGTCTCTTCGTGATTTTGTCAGTTTTGCAACTACATCTCCATAAATTTTTCTCAAGGTAGGTGACTTACCGATTGCATTGAAACTTGTCACTCTTGTTATTACTTCACCAGTGATCTTATGGTTCTCATCCAACCATAGAAACTAATCATGAAATCTTCTTAATACATATCTATTCTAGTCATCATGAAAACATTTAGGGAAATCAAGTGCATTTAGAATATCATTATTCATTAGATGTGCATATTCATTTTTTAGATTTCCAACTTCACAAATTAAAAGTATCCTTCAATGATATCAGCTTCTCCAAGTTCCTCCATCTTACAATGAATAAAATAATCTATTTCCTCTACCAACAGAACTCCAAGTGGGATTGATGATAGTGCTCCAGCTTCATCAACCTCAGCGTCCTTCAATGAATGTAACTTGAATTGTGGTCACGACTCCTCAATGTGTGCTATTAGGGTAGGAGTATTAATTGTCTGTGCGATGTTAAACTCTCCTTAACAACCAAAATCACAAACTCAGTCTCAGTTGATCAAATTCTTTGTTTCAAACACTTTCTTTGTCTGTGTAGGGTTTTGGTGTTTTTTCACTCTTCAGATTCAACTGAACGGTCGCTCAAAATCAGTTCACACTTAGCTCATAAAAAAATTCTCATGAAAGAAAAAGTGTGCAAATTATCTCAATACACTTATTTATAATTTCCCTTATGGTTTACCATTCATTCAAGTTATTATTACCTATTCTAGCGGTTAACCATCTTACCATCTGTTCATTCAATGAATGACTTTACCGTTCATTGTGCTTATAACAGTAATATTTCACAACGGTCAAGTAAATTTTTCATAATATCATTGAATATAGATACAATGACATCACCTCACATCTTATTATGAAAATTTGGATTCCTTTGGACAGATAATTTTTGGGAACCAGTTGATATGACATTTGTTTTCTTCCCCTTTAAGTCAATTTATTGACCTAGTTGGAAGGTTAACTCTCAAAACTAGATGGTTGAGATCCCAAATCAGATGAACGTAATCCTCCTTCCTTATTAACCCAAATTTTCTTCCTATCACTTTTAACTTGTTCAACATTTACACTTTTCTTCTCTTCACTTTGTGGTGACCAGTTCAATGGACTATTTCTACAATCTCTAGCTAGATGACTCATTCTATTACATGCATAGAAAATCATGCGAGTTTATCTCCATGGTCCATGATGATTGCTCAAATTCATTCTTCTAAAGTTTTCTGCAATATGTCTGTGCATTCCACAAATTGCATAAATCACACCATATTGATGCTTACTTCCATAAGTATTCATCAATGGCTTGGGTGATCTAGAATTATTTAGTGCTCACCTACACTCTATGGCTTTGTGTCCATATTAATTTCACTTGTAGCAATATCCCTCAAATCTTGCTCCATATTTAGCATTAGGACCACATTCATTTTCTCTATGTCCATATTGATTATAGTTAAAGAAATAACCATAAAAAGATTGATATTTGGGACTTACCGGTGGGTATCTACAAACATTTGATGTGTGGTATGGATTTCCATAGTTGTAGAATGTAGGCTTTTATGCTCTCCTTTCTTGACTGATGATACATGACTTGGGTTCATCTTGTTTCTCCTTGGCCTTTTATGATTCTTTAGTTTCTTGCATACTCCTTCCAATGTATCCTAATCCAGATGTGTCATGAGGTCTCCTTTGCTGATTAATTTGTTCAAGAAACTTCAAGATACTATCGTGTCCTTTCTTAAGATGTTCATGTGAATCTTTTCCTTTCTTGAGTTGTTCTTTTGCTTGCTTCAGCTCATTCTTCATCATTTCATTTTCATCTCTGAGTTTTTCATTTTTTTCTCACAGTTTCATTTTCGATAATGATTTCTTCATTTTATTCAACTAGATCACTTAGTTTTTCATGCATTACATCATTCTCTATGTTGATGTGGTACCATTCCTCTTCCTTTTTTCTCTTTGTTTCTTAAATTTCTTTCTTTATAGCTTTTGTGGTTCTCTTTAGCTCAAGGTATTCACACATAGCCACAGACTGTCCTTCAAATTCATTTTTCATATTTGACAGTTATTTTGTAAATTTTTCATTTTGTTTCATGGCCTCCTCTAGGGCTTATTGTGCTTCATCTTGCATTCTTCCTTTAGATAGTTCATCACAATAGTCTTGTGTATCTCTTAACCTTTCAGCCAACTATTTTCTTATTGCAAGAGATTTCCTTAATTTTTTGTCAACTCTTCAATTACTTTCTCAAGAGTTTTTCCTCTTTCCATAGTGCTCAACTCTAGACATTTTACTCAATTTGTTAAATTTTCCTTGAGAGTACCAA
Organism: Thuja plicata; assembly: GCA_018584345.1. NCBI lineage: Eukaryota > Viridiplantae > Streptophyta > Pinopsida > Cupressales > Cupressaceae > Thuja > Thuja plicata. The sequence continues at coordinate 122,227 of MU227088.1, read as the reverse complement.
AGCTCTGATAACAATTGTTGGGTTTAAGCACTAAGTAATGTATTGAGAGGGGGGATGAATCAGTACAGTCACCAATTCAAATTTTAAAACTAATTAAAACAACGGTAATAGACGGAACTGAAATCTGATTAAATATGCATTAACCATTATTGTTGAACAGAGTCATAACCAAAAATAGTAAATGAAACCAAAACATCACAACCATAGACACATGTGACATAATGATTTTGGTATCATGGAAATGCTTATAAGATTGAAAAATCATTGTGGGGATGGTACCCACAAACTTCACTATTGAAGTAGAAGGTTCCCTATGAAAGGCTTACAAAAACTCTTTCTGAGAGTTATACATCTTGTTATAGATGTCTAGTACATTATCAGATGTACAATGAAACCTTTGAAATTTGACCTCATGTGAGGATTGAAATCTACAATCTAGACATTCACCTTGCAAAATGATAATTTAGAAACAAAGACCTACAAGAGTCTACCTTGTTAAAGGGTTTAGCTTGTTGCAATCGTTAGACAATAAGTGATTGATCTATATTATCACTCCTTTCTTATAAGATCCTTTAGGTTTTGTAGCTTCTCAACCTTCCATTCAATTTGTGACTTAAACCTCTTCTCCAAATGTTTTCACTATCTCTTATACCTGTTGTTGATTGATTTGACAATAGTTCCTCCTTCACATTACTATCGCCACTCCTCCTCTAATCTCTCCTTCTCAAATTCTCCAACTCTGTATTCATCTCCCAGATAATATTTTGTATGATATCTTACTATTTTTTCTGCTTAATCAACACCACTGGTTTTGCCACTTAATCAACACCATTGATTTTAAACTTGCATTTAGGTCACTTATCACTTTAGGTTTAGGTTCTTGTAGAATGTTCTAAATCATTGTTAACCTTAGACAAACTCATCCATCCAATCAAACCAATAGAATATTTTCATTTCGAATAACATCCTCAAAAAACTTTACCTCGATATTTGTACCAATTTGTCATTTAGCGATCACAGAAATAGCATTGCAAAGTTTATTCCAGAATATCGATAAATCATTCAAATTAGAATAAGACTTTACCATTTTAAGAATCAGTTTATCTAGTAATCTCTGCAATAACAATATGCAACATCTTGCAAAACCGCTCCTCATAATACTACGATCTTAATATACATTTACCCGATTTCCATCAAGTTGTTGTTATGTACCTCAATCGGTTTGGTGTTCCATTAGATTCTTCATTACCGGTTATGGTCAATTGTAGGAGTAGATTATTTAGTATGTCTGACCATCAATGACAACATTTTATCAGACATGTATCAATGTTTATTATCCTTTCCAATTAGGTGATCAATGCCAACATCACCAATCATTAAGAGATGAAAGACCATAGCTATCCTCTTAAGATAGAATGGAAGAAGGAGAAATCTTGTTAGGAAGTGTTGATCAAAGAAAAAGAAAGGGTGTTTCTCAAGAAGTGAAACAAGGAGACAGACCTAAGATTCATATTGAAGACCCCCAGCAGAACAGGTAGAGACCAGGGAATGCACCATCTTCACCTAGCTAGACTCTGAGTTTTCAAGAGATAGACACTTTCCCAATGGGAGAAGCAGAAACCGACAGAAGAAGATTAGAGAAAGTGCAAGATAAAGAAAGTATCAATGCATATGAGTTGCCCCAAGAAAGAAATAGAGAACAAGATGTTGCTAATGAGGAGAGTTTTGGTGCCATTTTGGAACGTGAAATGATCGAAATAGAGGAACATGTGGCAGAGGAAGAATTTCCTGCAACAGAGGGAGAAGTAGTAGCTCTGGAAAAAAAATGTTAATGTTTGTAGCTTCAGTCGTATGATCATTAGAATACATATAATATATGTTGATTAATAATAATATAATATATATGTTATATTATTATTAATCATATGAAATTTAATATTTAATATTATATTATTATTCTTAATTAAACATTGATTGATGAAACAATATAAGATTGATTAAATTAAAATTAGTGGGAAGAGGTATGTCCTTTCTTATAAATAATAATGAATAAACATGTCTCATGAAGGGACATGCCTCTCCTATCCTCATTATCAATATAAATGAAAGACAAATTGTTGCATTTGGAAAACACATACAACATAGAGTGTTATTACATTTTCATCTATCCTAAAAAATTTAACATGGTATCAGAGCCGGACTGCAAATGTAAGAGAGTAGTTTGTTGATTGTGAATGTGTGATTGTCTCATAAAATACAGTCTCAGTAAAAGGATCATATCTCACAAATGCACCATTGGACTTTGCTAAATTGTGGATATAGTGGTGAAACCTAATTTCAAAGAACCCCACCGAAGTGATTAGAGAGAAAGTCTTGGATTCAAAAGTTATGACAGACTATGTACAGGTCTATGTGAAATTTCTAAAAATGACTTTAATTAAGGAGATATATTAATTTATTATGATCATGGTCAAGAAATAACAAAGAAGCATGCATTCAAGGAAGGGTGTCTATTTATATATAGAAAGAATCAATTATATAGTGTCACCTCTCTTGGATAAATCATATCATTTCATAAGAAGACATGAGAATTGATCAAAGATATAAGAATGGGAATTGTACATTGTGCGGGGAGAATAATAACCAATGTTACATTTCCATGCTTAGTGTGGGGAGATAACTCAAAGGGGAGATGTCACTCAAATAATATGATAAGGTGTTTTTTTATTTGATGTATATGGACCTTCATTGAAGCAACTTGTGTCAAGGATGTTGATGCGCAGATAAGTATTTATTATCTTTGAATATTATATTTATCTACTCATTATAGTCTCTCTCTCATCTGTATTTCTATATGTACTATAAGAGCTATTTGTCTTGATCTTTTTAGGATATGCTCTTGCAAGAAAAAAGAAGATTAGATTCAGAGGGAGTTTGACTCTTCAGAGGTAACTTTGGATGAGGAGCTAACAAGATTGATATAAGAGTCAGAGGGAGTTTGACAGTTCATCTTAAGCAATCTTGGATGATCAACAAATTGATATCTTCTCAACGAGTTCTTCTCTGTGAGAGAAGTTCGAGGTGAAATCTCTTGTTTTCACCCTCTACACTGAGGCATGATGGATGTCATGTGTGTGACTCCATATTTTTAATGGGCCTTCCCCCTGTGTACATCATGAGGAAGAAATGACTTCCAAATGATTATCACTTGTATTTATATATAAGAGTTATTGAAAGGTGACAATATTACAATAACTTGACCTTGTATTGTGATAGACATTGTGTAATGGCTGAAACAGATCACAATAGATGATTTCCTGCATGGTGGATTCAGTTCCTTAAATAGACCATTGACCTTCTATTGTGATAGACATCATGTGATGGCTGAAATAGATCACAATAGATGATTTTCTGCATGGTGGATTCAGTTCCTTAAACATACCATTGACCTTCTATTGTGATAGACATCGTGTGATGGCTAAAACAGATCACAATAGATGATTTCTTGCATGGTGGATTCAGTTCCTTAAACAGACCATTGACCATCTATTGTGATAGGCATTGTGTGATGGCTAATATAGATCATAATAGATGATTTCTTGCATGGTGGATTCAGTTCCTTAAATAGACCATTGACCTTCTATTGTGATTGACATCGTGTAATGGCTGAAACATATTACAATAGATGATTTCATGCATGGTGGATTCAGTTCCTTAAATAGACCATTGACCTTCTATTGTGATAAACATCATGTGATGACTGAAATAGATCACAATAGATGATTTCATGCATGGTGGATTCAGTTCCTTAAACAAACCATTGACTTTCTATTGTGATAGACATCGTGTGATGGCTGAAACATATCACAATAGATGATACCTTACATTAAGGATAAATTACCTATGGAAATTTTTGAGTTATGGTGAATATCATGAGACTTGATATTCTTGGTCAGACCATATCTCTGATATCATATTGAGGTGATATCTTAAACAATCTTTGAGTTATGGTGAATATCATGAGACTTGATATTCTTGGTCATACCATATCTCTTGATATCATGATGAAGTGATATCTTCTCTCTTAAAAGTAATGAATCTTTTGTGAATTGCATTTTGATTAATTTTATCTTCTCTAGCTAAGAGGGAGTGTTGATGTTTTGTGTAGATATGGTAAGGGTCATAAGTATTGACACAAGAGACCACTACACATTTTTTTTGATCATCCTCCCTAGCTAAGAGGTAGTATTAATGTTTATAGCTTCAGTCGTATGATAATTAGAATACATATAATATATGTTGATTGATAATAATATAATATAGAATTTATATTATTATTAATCATATGAAATTTAATATTTAATGTTATATTATTATATTATTATTCTTATTTAAAAATTGATTGTTGAAACATTATAAGATTGATTATATTAAAATTAGTGGGAAGAGGTATGTCCTTTCTTATAAATAATAATGAATAGACATGTCTCTCCTATCCTCATTCCCAATATAAATGAAAGAGAGATTGTTGCATTTGGAAAACACATACAACATAGAGTGTTATTACATTTGCAGCTATCCTAAAATTCTTAATAAAAAATGATAGGAAGTCGTGTATCCAAAGAATAAATTGATATAAGAACAGTACAAAGGCAAGAACAATTGATAGTTCAAACTGATCATATTGTTCCTATTCCAGAATGGTTAAGGCAAAGAATATAGAGAAGTGAAGAGAAAGAAGTTGACCCGTAATTTGAATTGTAAGAAACCCTAAACTGAGTCAACCAATCACAGGAGAAAAGAAAAGCTAAGAATCTTGCAAAGGTTATCAGAGGAGAGTTCGGATCCAGAATCTCACAGTTTGCAACTCAGATAGTTAAGAAGACAAAGGATCATATTACTCCAAATGAGTATAATGTGACATAGATTGATTTAGGTCATGCCTCCCGAGAGCATATATTGGAAGAATTTGATGATTCTACACAAGCAGTGAAGGACAAGATGAGGAAACTAGAAGAGAAAAATCAAAGGTAGAAGGGAGAGATTAGGACATTGTACAAATATATCAACAACTTACCTCATCCAATGAGGGAAGAAGGCCCAACCTTTGTTCCTCCTCCAGTTATTCTGGGTGATTTAGTAGAAGGTATAGACAGGATCAAAAAAATCGCTCAGGGTGCAGAAGTTTGGATGGAAGGCATTCAAAATGAATGCATATAATGATGTTGAGGGGTTTTCTCAAATTCATGGCAAAGAACTAACTGTCCTTTCCAGAATACAATGCATGGACAATTCCTGGGAGGATGAATGGATTTATCAAGATGAGGTGATCTCGGACTTAGAGGATTTAATGGAGACGCCAAGACAATTATTGATTGATGGAGGGGTTTTTAGGGAAAGAGACATGTATGACTTCCTTCGATGGTACGTCGTAATGATCATGACCAAGGAAATGTTTAAAATTTTCACAAATGAGTCTGCTTGATAAAGAAGGAAAGCAGAAAACATCAAGTAAGGGATCTCAAATACGATTGTGCCCTTGCTATCATAATGACTAGCGGAAAATGAAATAATAGTAGACAACCTGAATAGGAAACTAGAAGAGTTTTTCCAGCTGAATTCTTTCATTAAGGGATGACTTTGAGAACTTAAACATTTTCTTGAATACCATGCATACAACTCAAGACTTGTTACTAGATTGGGAGGGCAGCTTGAGAAAATCTGAACAAGCAATGACAGTCTTGGAATACAAACAAGAATCAAAGTCAAGTATTAGTGTGGATGAGTTGGAGATAGTATTGGGAAGATTTCAGACATTCAAGTAGCAAATTCAAAGGTTAAATATTTTTGGTAGAGATGTATTTAATGCAAAGCGGGCATGCGTTGTGGACATTCATTTAACCATACTCTCTTCCTGAATGGGGAAGCATAGTGGGCATTTATTACCCACTGAGATGGTGGATTCCTTTTGATTGGTCAATGAGGACCCTTGCATTAATGTAGATTCACTTTTCTTTTCCTTGACCCTAATTAGAGCTGAGGTGGCACAATCTAATTCATCGGTCTTATTTTAATCTGGGTCATTCATTGTAATCGGGGACCTATATAAAGGCCTCATTTATGATTTGTAAAGAAGTGGAATTGTGAGATTTTTGCTAACAGCTATTAAGACTTTGGTGATCATTTGATGTGTCTTGAGGCTTGCTTGTTCTCTTATTACCTCATTTAGATTAGTTTGTTAGATAAAGTGTTTTTCTTTCAATGGAGAATGCAATGGTGTTTTGATGAATTCCTTGGTTCATACTTTTGACGGTTTACTGATTGTAAGTCATTGTGCAATGTTAGCCTGAATCTCACCTTTATGTATGCTTAACTTCTATCATTGAACGTACATTGTTTGTTTTGATGGTGTTTGTTGTGGTATGAATATCATCTACATAACCCCTTGAAGATTGCACCAGTTCACACGTAGTTGCCGATTATCTTGGCAAAGTGGGGCTCGGTTATTTGGAATTTTTCCATCAAAGTTGTATTTGTTGACATCATTACCCTTAGGACTAGAATAGAATTTTTGAGCCCTTTCCTCATTTGCTTTCCACATATATTCTTGAAAGACCCCAAAAACGCGTTTCACTGCAAAATCTATCGATATCTCCCATCCAGTAAGATTTGAAATCAATTTCAAGTTAGCAAAAGGCCCCTCATGATTATCAGCAAATCACATCAACCATCGAGCTTATCCATGGTCAAGACCTGACACAAAAGGAACCTTGGAGTGATATGTATGATCTTTTGCAATCTTAGCATACACGGTACTTTAATCAAGAGAGGATAATATACTTTGGTATTATGTTCTACTGTTTGGTGCGTCATAAAATGCACATCAACACAACCCTTTATTGAGCAAAAAAAAGAATATAAATACAACAAAAACATATAATTTAATATTTTCTTACTTTAAACTATTGCATTAATCACATACCATATAAAATTGCAGGCTAACTTAACCTGCCCAACATAAAATGATTAACTAGCAAGTCCTAGATCCCAAAGGCATTGGAGCTTCAAACTAGCAAAAGTGCACTCCATAGTAATTGGGGTTTATAATATAAATACCCTTTACTTTCATTTGGGCATGCACCTGAAAATTATTTATCCGTTATAATCAATGTATTTATCCAACCAAAGAGGACCTACCATTGCATATCCATATTTAAGTTGTTATGAATTATAATAGCAGCATATTCCTGCCTCAACTTTGGACACCGTTCTTTCTTATGTGAACCAACTTAAAAGTTCTAAAACATGGATTTTAAGTTTTTAATATGAAGTATTCCTCAAATACCACAGAGTAATGCTGTTGGGAGAGGAAATTTATTATAAATTCGCTGAGAAACAAATTTCTTTTCTAGAATAATAGAATAATAAATTGGTGAGTGGGAAGGAACAATACCAGCCAAACACATACCCATTTTCCCTCTTTCAACCGCATCCCAGTTGCTTCACATATTCTATACAACGAATACAAATCATCCTTCTTCAGGCTGGATTCAACTTCAGCCAGTTTTATATGCTGTCCAAGAATTTATTCCCCAACTAGTCTTTTCAGTTATTTGTCTGTCATAAATAGTTGAACACAAAACTAGTCCCACTTATTGGTTCTAAGTGAGTGTACATTAATACCTCTTTTTTCATAGGCCCAGTCTATCCTTTATCTGATTGAGAGATTTAAAATTTTGAACTCAATCCAAGGTTGTTTGGCTGAGCTGGTTACATTATAAGACTCTAATATGTAGATTTTGAGCCTAAGAAGGCTCAGTGGATGAAAGATGAGCCCTTAGCCTTGTGTATTCAGTCTGACGGATTACAAATTATAGCTTGGATGGAGAATCCTGATGATGCTGCAAGCAGTGAACTAAATGAGCCATTACCGTACAATTTGAAGCCCCAGTCCTTCTTGGAACAAAAAAGTGTTATCCGGAATGCCCTCCTGGTTTCCCTCTCACTCCACCATGAAGATTGAATATCTGAATAAAAGTGCCAGAAAATCTCATCAATGTGACAATCAACATGCAAACCTACATAGTATCAAAACGTTTTACTAGGAAATATGCTTAAGGATACTTTTGGTTGAGATGAATCTTTAAGCTCACCTATCATTGGGAACAATAGTGACGCCCTAAAGTTTTGGTGGCCTTCATCATAGTTAGACTAGAGTGGACTGGCAAGTTTACTGCCACTCTTTATTTCTAATATTTAGGACTACAAATTTAAACAATACATAAAATAAATGGAAACAGCTAACGTTTGTCGTTTTGAACAGGGGTCTAATGGGCGAAGTTTAGATGGGACTTAAACCCATCTTCTAAACTTTATTTCCAAAAGATAAAGTAGGAGTTAAAGAAAGATTGGTGTTAAAAACAATAGGATTGGAAAATGCTGCAAAATATCTGCAGGAACTGGGTACAAGTGCTACAAGCCTGCAACAGATTTACAACTTGCTTCCATCAACACATTTTAACTACAAAACACTGAAAGTGGAGAAGGTCAGAGTGGGATTATGAGAATTTTATGAGATAAGAAAACTTAACAATTACTATGATGGTTGATTGTAAATAACGTATAAGAACACCAGAAAGTTCAATAACAAAATCAGCTTTAATGAGACTAATATTAAGATACAATGTTCTTCGGAACGGACAAGGGAGGCACCGTTTTCCATGGACTTGCTTGCTGCATTGTTAGGTGTACATTATCATCCATGGGGGTGGGAGGAAGGGACAGTGGACCATATGTTAAGGCACAGTTGACAGGGAACTTCTCTGAATTTGGGGAATCAACTTGACTCTGGTGCAAGGAAACAAAACAAACCATGGGAATGTTTTAAAATTTATTACAGCAGTTATAACTTAAAACGTAACACAATGAACACACTAGAATTCTCATACAACTGCTAGAAACAAAATTTTAATAGGGCTTCACCTATAAAAAAATTGTCTTGTAAATATGGTTTTACAATAAAAGGGTGTCAAGAATATTACCATTGTTGTATTTGTATGACGAGCTTTCTTCCTGTCATGTTCTGCGAGTGTGTTTAGGTTAGACTCCATTTGGATTAAGGACTTCTTGTTATCTTCTGATACCAAAGTGCAGCTAACTAATGTTGACGAAAGGCTTAGGCTAAGATTCAGATTCTGTTCATCATCTGAGGATTGCAATATACAGTATGCATTATTAGCAATCTATAAGAGGAGATGTAAAATAGTTTGAAACTAGCCCGAGCCAAAACCAAATATCTATGAATTTAGATTTACAACTAATATGATATAAGAAACCCTACATGCATTCTTGGTTTCGGAATTAAACCCTTTCCAGTAAATGCTAGGATCAAAGCTTGGTACTTCTTCCTTTCCATTGTGTTTGACGGGTGCCCATTCATAAGCCCTGTAATTACAAAATGGACTCATTCTCAATTATTATAGCAACGCCCCTAAATGCATCAAAAGTTCTAGTTTCCAGATATTGTCATTACACAATCTCTTTCATGGTGGAGTATGACCCAAAAACCGTACAAGTGCAAGAGTATACAGATTTGCTGTAACTTATTCACAAATGAAAATTGAAGATGAAATTAAGATTATAATTAATGTTCACAAGAAGATAAAAGTCAAGTAAAATATATTAAAAGAGAGCATCTAAAACAGTTCTTTAATTAAATTAAATAAAGCAAAAGAAAATAGAAACAAATAGGTGAAAGAACTAAACAACAAAAATCAATATTGAAATTCAGAAACAAGTCAGTTGTAAGAAAAATGTATAATACAAAGCACTGTCTTTTGGGATTTAACACCTAATGAAAAGAAATAACTGGAATGAATTCTAACTGTATAGAGAACTAATCAAATATGAGCTCAAATTCATTTTACATTTTAATGATATTGATTTTAGATATCCCAAAACTCTTTAGATATAGACAAAAATTGTGAACAATAAGATACCTAGTCCTTTGAAATATAATTAATAAAAATGCTTAGAAAGGAGGAAATTTAGATTACTTTTTATCAACGAATTGTTCAATCCTCGCTTCCCATCGGCCGCGCTTTTGGAGAGTAACACCTTTGTACTTAGAGCCTCCTCGAAGGAAGCCATTGCTTTTTCGACGAAGAATTTGAACAAATTCCTCTTTGGTCAAATTACACGTCTGAAAATAGAAAGCATCCAGAAGGAAATCAAATCACAAAAAAAATCTAAAGCAATCAAAATACAAACTCAGAAATTGGATCACATATACCCACCTGTTTAAGGTCTTCCTCATAGTCGGAAAGATTAAAATTGATATCAGCCTCTGGACCTCTAAATTTGATGGCTGCCCTATCGTATATCCTAAAAATTGCCCAACAAAAATCTTCTTAATTCATTAATATTTACAATATACAAGTTTCTTATCAATGCTTACTAACCCAGAAACCTAGACTGCAGACAGAAATCTCACGCCCAGTTATAAATACTAAGGTTTTAGAGCTTTGGATGACAGACATTCAAGCTACTGAGTTGAAAACTGTACATCACACTGGAAGACACGTCACACCAAATTCCAACTTGACCATTTCTTTGAGCCACATATTAATAATGGAAATGATTCTCCATTTTTTTTTATGTCTTTTTTTGAGCATTTAATGATTCACCATGTTTAGAACTGATTCTCACTATAGTAGAAGAGGTATGCAGCCCACAATTACATTCAATGATAGCCACATCACATATAATCAAGTTGATCCAACTCTGGTATTTTCACACTTAAATATAGATAAAACCCTTGAAATATAGATGAAACGGTGAGAATTGTCAATTTCTAAATATGACCTAATAGATCAGGGGTCTGTATAGTACATCTAGCTATAGGCAATAAAAGCATTAATATGTTTCTAGTGAAAGGGATAATTAAAGGAAGGGTAAGGATTTCTAAGACGAATCTATTGTAATATAAGAACACTCAGTTTAAGGATGTAGATGCGCTTTCTCTTCATCTATTTATTAGTTTTTATCCTCAGTCCTGATAGCCTTTGAAAATAATAATTTTTGAAATAATACAACCTAATTCTGACTCAACAAATATATTTTGTAGAGAATTTTCCTGCTGGAAAGATAATTTGTCAGTTAAGGTTAAGGTTGCAGAATCCTGCAGAAGACACATCTAACAACTAACTAATTAGCAGCAAACGCCATTAACGGTTGTTGTACTGGCGAAAAGAAGTTTTTCTATGAATTGAATAAAGCTCAAGTTAAAAGTTCACAAAGAATCAATCTGGAGTATCAGCAAAGCATGAATGAGTAGTAAGCATACAACAGTAAATAATGAAAAGCTGCTTACAAGCTGCTGTTAAAATGTTCTCAGTTTGGGTTTTTTTTTTTGTTGATAGCTGTCGTTCTGTTTGGATATAATTATGTGATACCTGTTCAGTTCCTGATGGCAGGCCGTGCTACCCTTCCTTCTATTATATTATATCTTTATAATAAACAGTAAATTATGAAAGTTCCAATATTATTGGCCATTTCGTGCTGGAGGTTATCACAGCTTAACTTCCCTTTCATTATAGAAAATGGTGCCCATAACAGACAAGTCAAAACTCCAGCAAAGAGAAGTTGAAAACAAGATATATTTTTTTTGCCATTGGCAAATGGCAACCTGTTATATTATATTCTATTCTACCATGTCAATTATTCCATAAGGATTTTCAGTCAGTACCAGGGATCTGTACTTAATTTTATAAAATACATTAAAGTACTCCTTAAGTAGATGCCCCGGCGCAATGATTTGCAGAGATTTTAGTGATAATTATTATATGAATAAAATAAACAATTCATGGCTAGATACCGCAGCACAACCAAAGGATATTTGGGGGAGGGGGGATGAATCAACATACCGGGCAGCTATATCTGCAGTATCAAATCCACCTGCGCTCCATGCAGCGAATTAATCAGATAAAGCATGAGATAACTGGTGTTCATGGTGATGGAATTCATGAAACATCATTGCATTTCGCACTTACCGAGATAGACTTGCTTTCCGCAATCCCTACATACCGAAATTCGTAAACCATTAATAAACTTGTTCTACAATTTCTAGGCGCTTTAAATTTATTTCCCTGGAGCAACAGCCTGAAAGCAGTTAAAGAGGATCAAAATAATGATTTTGAGAGAATGAGACTAACCAGATATGCGATTCCCAACGACCAGTGCGTCTATAGAAAGTGACGCCCCGATATTGAGAACTTCTTGATCTGGGACCTCGCCTGGTCTTTTTTGTCTGTAGTGGCAGTGGCAGGGGCAGCGGCAGGAGCTTCACACTTGCATCTGACCAAAATGTTTCAGAAAACTGGCTCTGAGAAGGACTAACGGAATCCAAGGGACATTTGGGCGGGAAAAATTGGCGTGTGGTACAGGATTCGAACCGGGGTCTATTAAGTGAGAAATCTAAAAGCTTGCTAATGGAAGAACTAAATTTCGGAAGAACAGATTTTTTATTTTCGCTGTAGCGAAGGGAGGAATTTGGCGTTCCGTAATTGTATATACAAATTTCGTCAGGCAAATCTGTTGCAGAGCTGTTATTCACTGTAAGAGCTGAATTTAGAGATGTTCCATGAGAATCCTGTGGCTTTACGGATTTGTTGTTTAAGAACCCGTAATCTTTGGAGTCAACCCCAACTACAGTGTCTGCGGGAGGAGTAGAATTGAGATCCCACAGGCTGCTGCCTCCGGTCATCATCAAAGGCAACTAAATTGCTAGGAAATACCCGGATACTTCTGGATCCAAAAGGCCGCTTCGCTGAAGAAACTGTTGAAACGGAGGTAAAGTCAACTCGATTTGGCGCGGGACTTTTATTTAATTAAACCAGAGATCTTGACGAAATTTGTTGGAATGAAAACCTTATTTTCTAATAAATTCTTCAAATAGATAAAGAATCCTCAAATCTGGCTTTGCAACGGCCGCTTCGCTGATCTTTTCGCCAAATACCTCGGCGCGGCACGTTCCTTTATTCGAAACAGAAATCTTCTGGAAAATTGCTGGTATGAAAACCTATTTTCCCAAAAAAATTTCAAATAGAAAATAAATCTTCAAATTTGGCCTTGCAACAGTCACTAAGATGATCTTTTCGCCAAAAACGGGACAAACTCTTGCAAATTATGCTCCGCCGACGTGAAAGGATTGCACGGCCGAGAAGCAATCTACAAAATGAGGCAAGCAGAGCTTAAATATTGGAATTTCGAAGCATGATTTGATTTCCGAGTCCTGTAAGACACAGCCTTTATTGAAAAAACAAAAACTTCCTACTGTTCAGCTAGGCTATATAGAAATATTTCCAGAAAATCGTTCTACAGAATTCAGGTTCAGCTATCTCCAGCCTCAGCAGCGGACGTTCTTATAAAGATTTGACCTGTAACTCGAACCCGTGACCTACTACTTTCAAGTGCAGTATCTTCCACGGCATTATTTATCTTCTTCCTTAATAAGCCCTTTACATTATCTTGTCAAATACAACTTGTTTGCTATTTAATTTAGCAGCCGCAACTTCAAAACCATGAAGGCTTAACTGAAGAGAACAAACAAACAATACCGAAAAGACAAAACCGCTTTGGTTTTTTATCGTTGTTATGTTCACATAAAAATATATTCTTCAAAAGAAGAAGAAAAATTCAACGTATTCAAACACACAACTTTATTTACTAAGATTCGCCGAAAGAACAGTCCGTCCGATTTCAACTTCCTCCACACATATTCTTAGCCCAAAAAACAAGAAATAATAAAGAGGTTTTGAGTAAACCGCTTTAGATAAATTGATGGGAACCCCTTAAGTCTCTTTCCTGACCTAACTGAGCATTGTGATTTTGACGTGGGGACGACAGCACAGTTTTCGTTTCACTTTCAAGGCCATGCATGTCCCCTCGCTCTCTTGCTTTATTGTTACACTAAATACTATTTAATGTGTTGTATGTATATAGTCAAATTTTAACATATGTAAATGTTAGGGTGTTATCAATATGTTTTTATAAGTTCTTCTTCATCATGCTTTGTTCATAAATTTTAAATGATAACTAATAAATAAATTGTAAATTAAGAAATCAAAATATGTTCTTATGAGCCTCCACAATATGCAAATCTTCGGCCCGTTTGTTTCGCGGAATTTGTGCATACTTGAATTGTCAATTCTGGAATTGAATCCATTCTGGAATTCTACTATTCTCAAAATGAATTCTAGAATATGGGCTTGTCTTGTTTGGTTCACCTGGAAGATGACTGAGAAAATGCAGATTTTGCATTTGGTTACACAAAACTGGAATTGGAATTGGGATTTTGATTTTGCACACATACCATATACACACACATGTGTGTGTATATACACATACACGTCTCGCTTCAACTTGCCCTACTGTCTCCCCAAAATTGGGTAACACAATGTAAGACAAGGCAAGGACTGGTTGGAATCACTAGGTTGAGATGTGGGGATATCTTTGAGGTAATACAAAAAGATCTTTTACCTGAGTTGTTTTTGTCTTGTCTATGTTTTGTTTTTGTTCCTCTTGTGCTTTGTTGATGTAGTATTTTGTTCTATGCCTAAACTTTTGTTTGAAACCACTTTTATAACTGTTGGGTATGGAACACATTTTTACCCAATCTTATAAAAAATAAATAAAAATATTTTCTTTTCAATCATACACTTTGTAAAGAAATGATTAATCTTCAAATATCAACTTATAAATTTTATAGGTCTTTCTTTTATGTATGTGTGTTACATCCTAGTAATTTTAAACATATTATGTTGATCATTAAATTTTAATATTTTAAGTTGTAAATGATTGTCAAATTTAACATAAAATGTAAGAGCATGTCACCACCCCTTGGTGTCATTGTAGAATGTCAAGCTTGGTATTAATTAGACAAATAAAGCATCATGTGGTAAAACAGCAATCAAGTAAATTTATAACTTAATGTTGTTTCAACCTTGTAAAATGCATGGACATATATTATTATTTATTTATCATTTTTTTCCATGTATTATGGTTTATTGTCATAACACCTTGATTCCTATCACCAATAATCTAATTCTCATAATGATTTAACCTTACATACCTTGGAGTCTTTGAATTTGCCTTTGTAGATAACTCTTGTCTCTTCACTTCTTCCTCATTTGCAATTTCTCTATCTTGATCTACTGAACCACTGTGATTCTGATACTGATTTTGTACATATATTTCCTAATTTTATTCCTCACCATCTGATTCATATCTACAAGATCTATCTTGTTTCTGATATCTTTCATCCACTTTAACATTAGCACTCTTAATTATATTTCTCAACATGATATCGTAACACTTGTATGCTTTTCTCTTTGTATAATGACAAAGAAAGATACCTTCATCACATCTAAGATTAAATTTCCCTAAATCTTCATCCCTTCTGATGTAACATTTTCTTCCAAAGATTCTGAAATATTTCACAGTGGGAGTATTACCATAACATAGCTCATAAGGGGTCTTACCAGTGCCTTTCTTGATTTGAAATCAATTCAATATGTAGATTGCAGTGATAATTGCTTCTCTCCAATAGACTTGTGGTGCATTTCCTTCAATCACCATTGTCCTTGCAGTGTGTAGGATATTTTTGTGTATGGGGAAATCTTCAACCTATTGGAATCGAGCTTAAACATGCAAACATTAGTGGGTTAGCACATGAAAAGATATAAAACATAAAATAAGCATGAAATAACGAGATAATACTCATAACATAGGATTGAGATACAATAAGTTGCACCTTATAAAAGACTTATTAGATTTTCTCAAAAGAAGGATTGTGGTTGTGCTCTCTCAAAAAATAACTAACTAATCCCCAAGTACAATGCTTGCTTGATTATGGGTGAACAACAAAAATGCAAGATTGGTGGACGGAGAAAGGATTCTAGAGCTAGTATGAAGCAACTAATCTCAAAAACTTCCCAAGATCATGATTTTTGAACTAAGGATGAGATACAATGCAATATTTCAAACTAGTTTCAATTACCAAATTGACCCTAACATGTAATATCTAAGTGAATTAACAAAGAACTAAGAGCGTGAAAACAAACTATGTGATTCTAGAGATAAATTAGCATAATAACAATGCACAATTGAGAGATGAAATGCAAGGAGAAAGGCCTCATATTTATAGATTTTTAAAGGGAAGAGAAGGGCTTGGATGAGGTGGCACCTATGTGGTATCCACATAGGAGCCACATAAGGGACACATAAGCTTAGAGGAGAGGTCAATTTGAGCATTTATTTCTTTCTGAGGCTCCAAGTAGCTCACACATGTGTGAGCAACCTTAGGAAAATGTGTGGGGACAAGAAGGAGGTTGCATTTGAAAGAGTTGGGTGGCTCTCTTGGGATGAGTTTCTCATACATGTGTGAGCATTCCATTTGGACTAAAAAGGTTAGGGATCACCTTTTCAGTAGGATTAGTGGGTGATTTTGTGGGAAAGTAAGTTTAGCAAGTGGGATAGGTAGGGGTAGGGTAGGCTTAGGGTAGGCTTCTAGATTGGATTAGTAGGTTTCTAGGTAAGATTTAGATTATTATCCAAATTAGATTTGAATTAATCATAGTTTAAAAGAATTAAAGAGGGTGAGGGATTTTTTAATAAATATGAATTTATTAAAAGGGGTTTTGAGACAAATGTACTACATTAAATACATTAGGATAGTATTTTTGTATTTAAATACTAGGAAGGAGAACTATTTAATTAATTAAATTAAATAATTAGATGAATAAAAAGAAGTTATTAATTAAATTAATATTATAGGACGTCTACTTTTTGCCCCTCTTTGATTTGGCGCCGCAAGTGGCATTGCGTCAAAGAAAATAAAATAAGTTGCCCCAGAAGAAGTTGGGTTTCTAGGAGTCAAAGTGAAGCGATGATGGTATGAGGTTGTGCCCCTTGAGAAAAGAATGCAACAAGCAGAGCATTGTGGAGTTTTCTCAAAAAAAGGACGCAAACATGTGAAAGGAGAGAAGTAATGGGTGGGAAATAAAGTGGGGGAATAGTGAATAAATAGAAGCCTTTCTGAAGAATGAAAATACAATCATGAATCTAAATGCAGCTAACGGGACTTGGGGATCAAATTGTGTTAAATATTGGAGAGAACACCCTAGTTTGATATTGCAAGAGGAGGTATGCATCATGTGTTAGAAAACATAGATGACATGATTTCATTGTGTGGACTAGATGCACAAACATAAAAGGTATATTTAGGAACATAAATGTAGAGTGCGCAAATATGATGAAACAAATGCAGTGACAGACATAGGGAGACCGATTATGCCCAAGGTATTGAGAGACTTGGTGGAACTTGTACTAGACCCTTCCCCTAGGAAGCTAGGAATAATCGTAATTGTGTAAACAACAAAGATGCACTAAAACACCAACAAACATATCATACTAGAAATGACACATGTACCAATAGATACCAGTCATGACACGCCAAGATATAGGAGATCCAGGTGGTAATGAGTAGGTTTTGATTGACACAAAAAGATAAAATCAACAAAGAAGGCCTCATGACCAAGCAAGCAATCAACCCAAAGTTATTTCCATGAGTGGGATACCATAATTGTGTAAGCTAGGCATAATCGTAATTGTGTAAACAACAAAGATGCACTAAAACACCAACAAACATATCATACTGGAAATGACACATGTACCAATAGATACCAATCATGACATGCTAGGATATAGGAGATCAAGGTGGTAATGAGTAGGTTTTGATTGACACAAAAAGATAAAATCAACAAAGAAGGCCTCATGACCAAGAAGGCATTCAACCCAAAGTTATTTCCATGAGTGGGATTGTGTGATGAATGATCCGATAAGATAACGAATGGAGGATGCACCCTAATGGGTCAAGGTTGGATTGTGTTTCAAAACAGACATTCCCTGGAAATATCTATGGGTAGAATAAGAAGTGAGGAAAGTTGATCACTAAATTGATTTGGTGGAAAAAATTTGCAGTCACTATGTCTGGGCCAAGCTCAGTGTGATGGAGTTAAGCACAGTGGGGTATAGACAAGGGGACAGTGTGGGATTGACCTAGAGCTGAGAGGTTGTGGGAGAAGGGTGTATGAGTGTAAGAAACAAAGCATTGTGAGGATGAAAAAAAACATGAATGTGATAGGGATATGGAGTGATGTGTGAAGTTGGATTGGGACACGATAATTTTTAGGATTTTCAGCGATGTTATGGGGTTTTTGAAATTTTTGGAATTGTTGAATTTTTTTGGGATTTTTGAGATTTTTTGTTGTACAGGAGGAGGCATGGGAGGTATTTATTAAACCAATATATAATGAAAGGATCACAACTTAGGGATTTGGGATAGTTGCAGGGGCAGCGGGAGAAAATAACAAAAGACTGGGGCTATAAGAAGGGCTCGGGAGGAATGGGAAGATCATTTGTAACCTTAACCAAGAAGAAATAGAGATTTGAGAAAAGAAAAATGGCTGAGGAGAGGCTTCAGAGGCATCTTGGGGAGCACATTCAGATCCACAGAAAGTTGTTAGAGTGGGCGGAGGTGGTATATTTTGACACAAGGACCTTGCATTTAATATTTTTGATATATTTAATGCACTTTGGGTGGGGTAGGCAAGTATTAATGAGGGGAGAAAGGGTTTTAGGCCAGAAATGTTGATTCCCGAACTAACATCTACAAAGATGTTGATTTTTGGAAAAACATCTTCGCAAACCGCATCAATAAGATTGAAGAATTGAGAAAGTTATTTAAGATTGAAGAGACACTGGTAGGAAGAACAAGAGTAAGGCAATGTGAGTTGGATTAAATCAACTAACAATTCAACTTAATGTTTGTAAATGTTTTATTTATGACTTATTAATGTTGTGTTGACTTTATTGAGTTAACCAATGCATTTTGGTGTGATCAGATTTGATTTTTATGTCAGTGGGTAAAATGTTTTAGTGCAAAGGATGACTTGGACAAGTTGTTATAAAAAAGGATGAAATCATGCTTTAGGGCATTATGTGATGATGCAATAGGTGGTTATGATTGTGTAAAGCTTAAGAAAGGATATTTTATGTTTAAAGAAGCTCTGTGATCAGAATTGAAGTGGAGTTGTTAGATAGGAAGTGTTATAATCAAATCATTTACTCTTAGGTCTATCTCAAGGCAAGCCCTAACTGGTTTTTCGGTAAATTCCTTTAACAAGGTCACTCCTAATAGGGTGAGAAGGATCTCTAATAGGATCTGAAGTATAAATTCTCTAACCAAGAAAATCTCAGAAGGACTTTGTAATCCCTTAACAGGGTAGTTCTTAAGAGGACTTATATTATCTTCTAACTAGGATAAAGATACTCTTAACCGGGTATACCCTTAGCCGGGTGTTTGTAATTGATCCTAATAGTGCATAATTCTTTGGTGCACTAGTGATTTTTGTGGGTATCATCTCACACATGTTTTTATCCCTATAACAAGGGTTTCCACAGGAAAAATATTGTGCCTTGAGTTTACTTTGTGTGAATCATTTATTTTCTTAACTTCTATGTAATATTATCTTTTACATGTTGGTTGTTGTGGAAACTATTGACGAAGTGTTTTAGTATTGTGGATGCACCGATTCACCCCCCTCTAAGTGCTTTTAAAGATAAAAAATTGGTATCAGAGCTTTGTTCGCTTGAAGAAGCCTAATGGCTCAGGGAGGATCCTTAAGGAGAATATGGAGGGTTTGTTGAAGCACAAGATGCAACTCAAAGAATCTAAAATGTTCATTGAGGAATTGGAGAAACAACTCAAGCATTCTAGATTAAAAAAATACAAGATATTGTTGAATAATTAAGTGAGAGTTAAGACTACATTGAGAAATTGTCAGAACAAAGTGGATTTGAGGAATCTAATGGAGCCCTAGAAGCCATGGCTATGGAGAACAAACATTTGCACAAAGCTAGAAAACCTTAAGAGAGAGATCGAAGCCCAATCAATTATTATATGTAAAGAGTTAGAGGTAAGGAGAACCGTAGAGGATGGAAGGAAAGTTGCAAAATATGCCCTAAAGGCCAAGGAAAAAGCACTAAAAGTTGTAGAGGATGAAGTATTAAAATCAAGACAAGAATTTAGCACATTTCATGATACAAATCAAGAAAATGGAGAATCCCTAAGAGGGAATGAGAATCTAAGAAATGAGAATGAGAAACTAAAAGGAGAGTTGAAGACTGCTAATGGTGTTCTGAATAAATTCTATGAGAGCACTACAAAATTTATTGAATAGCTAAGGAATCAAAGAACGAGAAAAGAGACCACAAGTCTTGGATATACTCATCATTATACTTTTGAAGTTTGTGAATCTTATAGAACAAAGGAGATCAAGCAAGAAGGAAAGTCTTCGATGAAGGTAACCCAAAGAAATTATGGTAAGAAAACCTACAAACCTATATGTTTCAATTGTCATAAGGTAGGTCATACTGCAAATGTATGTACAAGCATGTCTACAAATAGAGCTAGCACTTTTGATGGAGCTACTTGCAGAACTGCAAGTGGAATTGCACATCTTGAAGGTGTTGCAGGATAATTGGGACAACACTCTGTCTCAAATTTTAAAGGTAGATAGTGATTTTCTATCCTACTTCAGGATAACCCTATAAATGACATTCTTTTTTTGGCATTCTTGTCAAAAACAAGGGGGAAATATCATTGTATAAGAGGGAAATGTCATTGTAAATATCACATGTACAGTGAATAGTGTAGAAGATATATATGTTACAATAACAATTTTGAAAAATACAAAAACAAAGTCATTCAGACCTGAGAAGCAGAGCAAGTGTCAAAACGTGAGCAATCAATAAGGGGGAGTTTTGACATATCAGACACAAAGTTTAACAATAAGTGTTTTGGTCACTAATGCCAAAGGGGGAGATTGTAGACCTTATGGAAAGACATATTTTTAATTAGTGTCAAAACACTTAGTCATTCATTGTTACCTGAGTATACAGAGTTACCCGAGTATACAGTGTCGCCCAAGTGTTCAGCATCACCTGAGTGTTCAGTATCGCTCGAGTGACAATTTATTGTGTGCATAAATGTTGTCACACTTCTATGAATCATTCCATTCAAGGTTGCTCAAGAATGAGGCCTCAAATATTGATCCATAGCTCTCTAGTCATGGATGTGTAAAAATGTAAAATGAAGGCCCTCAGATTGACCTAGTTGTGTCTATTGCAAATACACCATGAAATGAGAGATTCAAATGCATAAAAATGAAATCTAATCTAAATGATAACAATGCATATTAGTCT
>MU227088.1:83448-99310 GCA_018584345.1 Thuja plicata | reverse complement strand
AGTCACGAGTGCAACTATGAAGATATGAATGTGATGTATATCAGATTTGAAATGTGGAAAGATTCTAACATAAGCATCAAAGACATAAAGGTCAAGATAACTATGATGTTAGCTTACCTAATTTAATATAGCAAAACCACGCTCGCATCAAGGCATAGAGGCCAGGATGACCAGCAGAACAGTTGTGCAAAAATAATGAAGCATAAAGCAGGAAGCAAATAAAAACATGCCCCATGCCCCAAGTCCTCTAGCTATGCATCAAAAAGAGACTTATTAGACAAGGACACTCAACGAAAATCAATAACAGTCAGCACACAAAGAAAAGATCATAAAATAGCTCAAGCATTAAATGTTGCATTTAAAAAATTAAGTGTGTTAACTGATACTGAGTTCTGAGGATAAGGATCAAATGATTAAAATGATGGCAAAACAACAATCAAGTAAATTTATAACTTAATGTTGTTTCAACCTTGTAAAATGCATGGACATATATTATTATTTATTTATCATTTTTCTCCATGTATTATGGTTTATGGTCATAACACCTTGATTCCTATCACCAATAATCTAATTCTCATAATGATTTAACCTTACATACCTTGGAGTCTTTGAATTTGCCTTTGTAGATAACTCTTGTCTCTTCACTTCTTCCTCATTTGCAATTTCTCTATCTTGATCTACCGAACCACTGTGATTCTGATATTGATTTTGTACCTATATTTCCTAATTTTATTCCTCACCATCTGATTCATATCTACAAGATCTATCTTGTTTTTGATATCTTTCATCCACTTTAACATTAGCACTCTTAATTATATTTCTCAACATGATATTGTAACACTCGTATGCTTTTCTCTTTGTATAATGACAAAGAAAGATACCTTCATCACATCTAAGATCAAATTTCCCTAAATCTTCATCCCTTCTATTGTAACATTTTCTTCCAAAGATTCTGAAATATTTCACGGGGTCTTACCAGTGCCTTTCTTGATTTGAAATCAGTTTGATATGTAGATTGCAGTGCTAACTGCTTCTCTCCAATAGACTTGTGATGCATTTCCTTCAACCATCATTGTCCTTGCAGTGTGTAGGATATTTTTGTGTATGGGGAAATCTTCAACCTGTTGGAATCAAGCTTAAACATGCAAACATTAGTGGGTTAGCACATAAAAAGATATAAAACATAAATAAGCATGAAACAACAAGATAACACTCATAACATCGGATTGAGATACAATAAGTTGCACCTTATAAAAGACTTATTAGATTTTCTCAAAAGAAGGATTGTGGATGTGCTCTCTCAAAACACAACGAACTAATCCCCAAGTACAATGCTTGCTTGATTATGGGTGAACAACAAAAATGCAAGATTGATGGATGGAGAAAGGATTCTAGAGCTAGTATGTAGTAACTAATCTCAAAAACTTCCCAAGATCATGATTTTTGAACTAAGGATGAGATACAATGCAAGATTTCAAACTAGTTTCAATTACCAAATTGATCCTAACATGTAATATCTAAGTGAATTGACAAAGAACTAAGAGCGTGAAAACAAACTATGTGATTCTAGAGTTAAATTAGCATAATAACAATGCACAATTGAGAGATGAAATGCAAGGAGAAAGGCCTCATATTTATAGATTTTTAAAGGGAAGAGAAGGGCTTGGATGAGGTAGCACCTATGTGGCATCCACATAGGAGCCACATAAGGGACACATAAGCTTAGAGGAGAGGTCAATTTGAGCATTTATTACTTTATGAGGCTCCAGGTTGCTCACACATGTGTGAGCAACCTTAGGAAAATGTGTGGGGACAAGAAGGAGGTTGCATTTGAAAGAGTTGGCTGGCTCTCTTGGGATGAGTTTCTCATACATGCGTGAGCATTCCGTTAGGACTAAAAAGGTTAGGCATCACCCTTTTAGTAGGATTAGTGGGTGATTTTGTGGGAAAGTAGGTTTATCAAGTAGGATATGTAGGGGTAGGGTAGGCTTAGGGTAGGATTCTAGATTGGATTAGTAGGTTTCTAGGTAGGATTTAGATTATTATCCAAATTAGATTTGAATTAATCATAGTTTAGAAGAATTAAGAGGGTGAGGGATTTTTTTAATAAATATGAATTTATTAAAAGGGGTTTTGAGACAAATGTACTAAATTAAATACATTAGGATAGTATTTTTGTATTTAAATACTAGGAAGGGGAACTATTTAATTGATTAAATTAAATAATTAGATGAATAAAAAGAAGATATTAATTGAATTAATATTTTTGGATGTCTACATTTTGCCCCTCTTTGATTTGGCACCGCAAGTGGCATTGCGTCAAAGAAAATAAAATAAGTTGCCCCAAAATAAGTTGGGTTTCTAGGAGTCAAAGTGAAGCGACAACGATATGAGGTTGTGTCCCTTGAGAAAAGAACACAACAATCAGAGCATTGTGGAATTTTCTCAAAAAAGGAGGCAAACATGGGAAAGGAGAGAAGTAATGGGTGGGAAATAAAGTGGGGGGAATAGTGAATAAATAGAAGCCTTTCTGAAGAATGAAAATACAATCATGAATCTAAATGCAGCTAATAGGACTTGGGGATCAAATTGTGTTAAATGTTGGAGAGAACACCCTAGTTTGATATTGCAAGAGGAGGTATGCATCATGTGTTAGAAAACACAGATGACATGATTTTGTTGTGTGGACTAGATGCACAAACAGAAAAGGTATATTTAGGAACATAAATGTAGAGTACGCAAATATGATGAAACAAATGTAGTGACCAACATAGGGAGACCGATTACACCCAAGGTATTGAGAGACTTGGTGGAACTTGTACTAGACCCTTCCCCTAGGAAGCTAGGCATAATTGTAACTGTGTAAACAACAAAGATGCACTAAAACACCAACAAACATATCATACTACAAATGACACATGTACCAATAGACACCAGTCATGACACGCAAGGATATAGGAAATCCAGGTGGTAATGAGTAGGTTTTGATTGACACAAAAAGATAAAATCAACAAAGAAGGCCTCATGACCAAGCAGGCATTCAAACCAAAGTTCTTTACATGAGCAGGATTGTGTGATGAATGATCCGATAAGATAACAAATGGGGGATGCACCCTAATGGGTCAAGGTTGGATTGTGTTTCAAAATAGACATTCCCTGGCAATATCTATGGGTAGAATAAGAAGCGAGGAAAGTTGATCACTAAATTGATTTGGTGGAAAAAATTTGCAGTCATTGTGTCTGGGCCAAGCTCAGTGTGATGGAGTTAAGTGTAGTGGGGTACAGACAAGGGGATGGGGTGGGATGGACCTAGAGCTGAGAGGATGTGGGAGAAGGGTGTATGAGTGTAAGAAACAAAGCATTGTGAGGAAAAAAAAAATGTGAATGTGAGAGGGATATGGAGCGATGTGTGAAGTTGGATTGGGACACAAGATAATTTTTAGGATTTTCAACGATGTTATGGGGTTTTTGAAATTTATGGAATTGCTGAATTTTTTTGGGATTCTTGAGATTTTTTGTTGTACAGGAGGAGGCGTGGGAGGTATTTATTACATCAATATATAATGAAAGGATCATAACTCGGGGATTTGGGATAGTTGCAGGGGCAACGGGAGAAAACAACAAAAGACAGGGGCTATAAGAAGGGCTTAGGAGGAATGGGGAGATCATTTGTAACCTTAACCAAGAAGAAATAGAGCTTTGAGAAAAGAAAAATGGCTCAGGAGAGGCTTCAGAGGCAACTTGGGGAGCACATTCAGATCTACAGAAAGTTGTTAGAGTGGGCAGAGGTGGTATGTTTCGACACAAGGACCTTGTATTTAATATTTTTGATATATTTAATGCACTTTGGGTAGTGTAGATGAGTATTAATGAGGGGAGAAAGGTTATTAGACCAGAAATGTTGATTCCCGAACCAACA
Organism: Thuja plicata; assembly: GCA_018584345.1. Taxonomy (NCBI): domain Eukaryota; kingdom Viridiplantae; phylum Streptophyta; class Pinopsida; order Cupressales; family Cupressaceae; genus Thuja; species Thuja plicata. The sequence goes on along the minus strand of MU227088.1, from coordinate 95,391 downwards.
TCTGGGAGATGTCAATTTTTGGAAAAATGTCTTCGCAGACCGCATTAATAAGATTGAAGAATTGAGAAAGTTATTCAAGATTGAAGAGACATTGGCAGGAAGAACAAGAGTAAGGAAATGTGAGTTGGATTAAATCAACTAACAGTTCAATTTAATGTTTGTAAATGTTTTATTTATGACTTATTAATGTTGTGTTGACTTTATTGAGTTGACCAATGCATTTTGGTGCGATCGGATTTGATTTTTATGTTAGTGGGTAAAATGTTTTAGTGCAAAGGATGACTTGGAAAAGTTGTTATAAAAAGGGACGAAATCATGTTTTAGGGCATTATGTGATTATACAATAGGTGGTTATGATTGTGTAAAGCTTAAGAAAGGGTATTTTATGTTTAAGGCAACTTTGTGATCAGAATTAAAGTGGAGCTGTCAGATAGGAAGTGTTATAATCAGATCATTTACTTTTAGGTCTATCTCAAGGCAAGCCCTAACTAGTTTTCTGGTAAATTCCTTTGACAAGGTCACTCCTAATAGGGTGAGAAGGATCTATAATAGAATCTGAAGTATAGATCCTCTAACCAAGAAACTCTCAGAATGAGTTTGTAATTCCTTAATAGGGTAGTTCTTAAGAGGACTTATATTATCTTCTAACCAGGCTAAAGATACTCTTAACAGGGTATACCCTTAGCAGGGTGTTTGTAATTGATCCTAATAGGGCAGATTTCTTTGGTGCACTAGTGAAATTTGTGGGTATCATCTCACACATGTTTTTATCCCTATAACAAGGGTTTCCACAGGAAAAATATTGTTCCTTGAGTTGATTTTGTGTGAGTCATTTATTTTCTTAGCTTCTATGTAATATTATCTTTTACATGTTTGTTGTTGTGGAAGCTATTGAGGAAGTGTTTCAGTATTGTGGATGCACCAATTCACCCCAAGTCTCAGTGCTTTTAAAGAATAAAAATTGGTATCAGATCTTTGTTCTCTTGAAGAAGCCTAATGGCTTAGGGAGGATCCTTAAGGAGAACATTGAGGGTTTGTTGAAGCACAAGATGCAACTCAAAGAATATGAAATGTTCATTGAGGAATTGAAGAAACACCTCAAGAAGTCTAGATATAAAAGACAAGATCTTGTTGAAGAATTAAGTGAGAGTTAAGACTACATTGAGAAATTGTCAGAACAAAGTGGATCTAAGGAATCTAATGGAGCCCTAGAATCCATGGCTATGGAGAATGAACATTTGCACAAATCTAGAAAACCTTAAGAGAGAGATCGAAGCCCAATCAATTAGAATATGTAAAGAGTCAGAGGTAAGGAGAACCGTAGAGGATGGAAGGAAAGTTGCAAAATATGCCCTAAAGGCCAAGGAAAAAGCACTAAAAGTTGTAGATGATGAAGTTTTCAAATCAAGACAAGAATTTAGCACATTGCATGAAAATTTGCATGATACAAATGAAGAAAATGGAGAATCCCTAAGGGGCAATGAGAATCTAAGAAATGAGAATGAGAAACTAAAAGGAGAGTCAAAGACTACTAATGATGTTCTAAATAAATTCTATGAGAGCACTACAAAATTTATTGAATAGCTAAGGAATCAAAGACGAAGAAAAGAGACCACAAGTCTTGGATATACTTGTCATTATACTTTTGAAGTTTGTGAATCTTATAGAACAGAGGAGATAAAGCAAGAAGGAAAGTCTCCAAAGAAGGTAACACAAAGAAATTATGGTAAGAAAACCTACAAACCTGTATGTTTCAATTGTCATAAGGTAGGTCATACTGCAAATGTATGTACAAGCATGTCTGCAAATAGAGATAACACTTTTGATAGAGCTATCTACAGAACTACAAGTGGAATTGCACATCTTGAAGGTGCTGCAAGATAATTGGGACAACACTCTATCTCAAATTTTGAAGGTACATAGTGATTATCTATCCTACTCTGGGATAACCCTATAGATGACATTCTTTTTTTTGTAATTCTTGTCAAAAAAAAGGGGGAAATATCATTGTATAAGAGGGAAATGTCATTGTAAATATCACGTGTACAGTGAATAGTGTAGAAGATAGATGTTACAATAACAATTTTGAAAAATACAAAAACAAAGTCATTCAGACCTGAGAAGAAGAACAAGTATCAAAACCCGAGAAATCAGTAAGGGGGAGTTTTGACATATCAGATACAGAGTTTAATGATAAGTGTTTTTGTCACTAATGCCAAAGGGGGAGATTGTAGACCTTATGGAAAGACATATTTTCAATTAGTGTCAAAACACTTAGTCATTCATTATTACCCGAGTATACAGAGTTACCTGAGTATATAGTGTCGCCTGAGTGTTCAGCATCACCCGAGTGTTCAGTATCGCTCGAGTGACACTTTATCACCTAAGTAGTCTTTTGGACCTGAGTGACAGTTTGAAGCCAACTTTGCATATATTGTTAAATATAATTTTGTTTATTGCAGGTTGACTTACAAAGTTATTTGTTGGATAAAGATATATATGTAAGATAGTTTGTTTATCCAATATGTAGAAAGAGAATGTAGAGAGTATGAATGTATAATCAGAAGATGGATATGATTATGCGAATGACAATTTGAGTTAAGTGAAAAAGTGTTCGGGACAACAGAGACTTATCTATCACATTCAGGTCATTAGTTATATTTCAAAGGATCTTATTTAGCAATCACAGTTGCACAAAGCAGATCATTAACTGGTTCATTCTCACAAGTGGATCAACAAAATCCTTTAACAAGGTGGACCTAACAGTCCTTTCTATAAATCTCTTAACAGAGTTGCATTACTTATTGTAGTGTACAAAATCCTTTAACAAGGTGAACCTAACAGTTCTTTCTATGCTCCTAATAGGACAAACCATTAGATTTGGTCATTGTGAGCTTTAATAGGCTAAATTTATACTACAATACTAAATCTTGTGGGTATCATCCCCACCCCAGTTTTACTTTCTTTTGGAAGGTTTCTGGGTAACCAAATATTGTGTTATGTGTTGTATCTGATTCTTTACTTTCAAGTTATATGCATGCAAATAAATAAGCTAATCTAATTGTGGTTAAAAGGATTAAGTTTTATTGATTCCTGATTAACCCCCTCCCCCCCCTTCAGTCATTGGGCACATCATATAATTCCAACAGGATATTGCTATAACTACAATAAGTATGGACATACTTCTCATGATTGTAGATCTGGTTCCAGTAGTAGATCTAGTAGGTTTGTTGGTTACTATTAAAACTGCAACAAAGATGGTCTCAAAGCTAATGAGTGTAGGTCAAGAGTGAACAATCAAAGGTAACCAATGAACTGTGAAAGACCTTACTAAAGGGAGAGGCATTTAAATGTAACATCCTCAATCTGTGGTAACTATGGAAACATGGATATGAATTGCAGAATGAGGCTTGAAAGAGGTAATATTGGACCATGGAGATTAAATAGTATGGTATGTTTTCATTGTAACAAGATTGGACATCTAGTTAGGAACTGTAGGTCAAGGAACCAATTGGTAAACTAGCTAGGAAAATGGAAAGAAAAGAAGATTGTTAATGTAGAAGAGGTAAGGAAAGAGATGAACAAGATTTGGAAGAAGAAGGAAGACAGTAAGACATAGGAGGGATCCACATCCACATCGCGTGTGGAGAATTCATCATCAAACTAAGCCTTCATGTGGCCTAGGGGTAACTATTACAAGTAGTGGTTTTCATTGCACCATAAGATCGACCATTTAATGGCTGATACAACCACTATACTTATAGAATCAACAGGAGGTTGTTGAACTATGTTTTGAATCTCATGAGGGATGCTGGTCCACTACCAAAAATCCCCCTCCCAACGTCACTCACCATGCCCTGCATGATTCGAACCTATGACCAAGATCTGATACCACTTGTTACAAGTAGTGGTTGTCATTGCACCAAAATATCGACATTTGCATGATTGATACAACCACTAGACTTAGATAATCCATAGGAGGTTGTTAAACCATGTTGCTAATCCAGCGAGGGACGTTGACCCACCACCAACAGTAACAAGTATTTTTGAATCCATCTTCCCACTCCCTATAGGTGTATGGTAGGATCTATCAGAATTTTAAGATGCAATAAGGACTTTTGGAATGTACTATGAAGCTTTGATAAATTACATGGTGTTTTGATTATTGGAAATGATTTTTGGGGTCAATTGGTGAGAATGTAAGTTTTATTGGTAAGTGCATTTAATATACATGTGCGAAGGTAGATAAAAATGCTATTTTGGATTTCATTCTCACCTTGCACATTGTGAAAGATGTTATGGAATGAAAGTAGCATTGTTCAAGTCATTTGCAGAGATCCAAGTGATAAGGCAAGATTTTTTGTGTTGATTTGGAAGAGAGAATCAATCGGGTGTTGTCATGGTCTTCTAAAAGAACCCTAGTTGTGAACTATTTGAGGTATTTATTTGATATCTTATCTTGTGGTTGAAAATTTGAGATGGCTACTCCTAAGTTGATTGATATTATTGAGAGGCCATGATCAAATTTTAAGAAACATTCATTCAAGTCGATGGAAAATGACCCAGTGGGTGCCCTAACTAGCATGCCCTATGGTATTCTATGTGTAGAGGACGTTAGAGATTTTATTCATTGCAAGTTGGAAGACCTAGGATTAGGGGCATTAGAAGACCACTATAATAAGTTATGTGATGAGAAATTAGTGTTGAAAGATGAACATAAACACATCGCCAATAAAGGTTTTCACTACGTAGCTAGTTACCACAATGAATTTAAAGATGATCAGGTCAGGTATGTTCTGAGAATAATTCATGACTAGTTCATGTGGCTAGATCAACCACATAAAATACCAAAAGAGGCAATCCATGTTTTAACCGGTCTATGTGCAACCGGTGGTTTTCCCATTCTTTGCACCATTCTTAAAGAACAACTGATCAAATTGACAAAATCTATGTGGGATGGGCATGCTATGACTTTGAATGATATGTTAGATCAAGAGGAAAAGTATGCATCTAAGGTTATTGGCTACAAGGTGTATCATTCTAGTAGGATGAATAGTATACCCAATGGTGCTATTCATACAACCTATATGATGATCAGGGAAAATGAAGACTTTGATTTGGATGAATCTATGAGAGAGTGGCTAATATTAAATATGGAAATATCAAAAAGGACAAGAGACAAAATTTCAAGTACGGTGAGGTGATCTTGTGTTTTTTTTTTCTATTTTCAAAACATGTTCCCTAGTATTGGTAATATTACATGGTCAACATATACTATAGCTTTCATTCAAATCAATAATTGTATTAGACTCTTAGGAAATGATTTCACTAGCAAGGTATGGGGTTACCTTAAAGAATTTCATAATAAGATGCATGAGAAGGAAAGGATACCATCATAAATTGATGAAAGGTGTAAAGATACTATTTTCTTCATGGTAAATATAAATACTTGTATGATGGAAACACTTGAGTCGAGGACCTCATGGGTGATGCCTATGGGTTATGAAGTAGATGGAGATATTCTGGCTACTTATGCAGAGAATTTTCTGGCTCAATCAATAGATCCCAAGACTCTAAGGTTTGGGACATATGAAGAGAAGTTAGTTAAAGTGCGCAAGGATTTGTTGGAACCTATTACTGAAAGAAAAGTGAGAAAGGATGTTGATAAATTCATGACTTAGAAAGGTTTCACAAAGGAAAAAATTGAGAAGGTGAGAGCCAAACATGTTGTAGAGAAAGCTAGTGCATATAGTGCATCAAAAGATGGTGATGATGTGGAAGTTGTTAGTGCAACTGGTAGTACCCCATCCATCCACAAAACTAGAAGTTCTACACACATCAAGAAGGAGAAACTTTCTCCGCCTACCAAAACACAAGAAAAGAAACCAGTAAAGAATGCTAAGCCTAATGCTACATCAATCAAGGAGACACAAAGAACAACAAAGTTGACAAGAAAAAAAAACAAAAAGGCAAAGAGGGATAATAAAGTTTCTCATGAACAAAGTGAAGAAACAAAATAAGAGAAAGAGCAGAAGGAACTCATTTCTAGAGGCAAGAAATCCAAGGGGGTAGGTTCCTCCACTACCAAATTTGTTGAGTCTAAATATGGTAAAGTAGTTTCTGTCAATTCAATCTTTCAAAATATTAGTAAATATGGGATACTTGTTGGATTTAATAAGTACTATCACTTACTTGATGAGGAAGATTAGAAGGAAGTTGTGGATGTTGTAGTTGCAAGCATAAATAGGCTAATTCAAGTATTAGTCCAACTACAAGGACATATTCCTAATGTTTTATATGATAAAATCGATGCAAGATAGAAGGAAACACTTGTTAAGGACAAGAAATTAGTAAAGTATGTTTTATTGAGCCTATTAACCAACTCATCTGAGGAAGAAATAGATGACAAGATCAAATAGGCAAGAAATTTATTCAGAATAAGAGAAAGAGTTACAAAGCTATTAATTTGGGAGACCCAATCAGTGTAGGATGAAACAAAGGAGATTCTAGGAAGGCACTTAGGTCTAGTGAAGGATAAGAGTGAATAAATTCACATGGACACTCAAGAGGAATAAATGAGAGAAAAATAGGGTGATCCAGTGGTCACTCAAACTGATCAGTGATTTACTATTAAATTTATGAAGATCACACTTGAGGAAATTAGAGATGAGATGGACAATACAGGTGATATCCCTGCCATAGAGATACAGGATGAGAAAATGGATACATAAGATCAATATGATTCACATGAGAAATGAGATGTACACAAGGAATAAAAGGAAGAAGAGCCAATAAACATAGGTACCGGGAAAGATATGACTAATGCAACACAAGAAAAAGTTCCTACATATGCTCAACAACAAAAAAAGTATTAGGAAAGGTGGCTACCGATGATTTTATACAATGAAAACATGAACAAGAGGAGGAAACTATAGAGAAGGAACAAGATCAAGAAAAGGTGACACCTTCCTCATAGTCCAAGATAAGAACTGATAAAGATGATATGTTGATTAAGGGACAGATAGACTTGAGAAATTTGAGCCCTAAGGAGATGATAGACCTTGCTATGACGATCAAGTCTGAGGGTAAAAAGGAAAGGATGAATCAAGAAGCACAAGTGATTCTCTTTTCTAGAGATTTACTTTCAGATTTACTAAGAAATGTGAAGTATGATGAGACTGCCACGTCGATAGAGAAACTAGCTCACTTGGTCACTGTTACCGGTGAGGAAATGAAAAGGTTAGAGGATGCTACAATTTTGAGAGTAGAGAAAGAATATGAGAAGAAGAGTTCAGAGAAGTTAGCACAGTCAATTGTCATAGACAAAACAACACTTACTTTGGTTGTCAATCGATTAAAGGATGCATTAAATGAAGGTGGTAAGATTCTTAAATCTATCTTTGACTTTTCCCACTTCTTGAAAGATTTAGAGAGGGAAAAATGTGAAGCTCATAAGGAGCTTATGTTTCTTGCTTCAAATTTTGATCCTATACATGAGCCTACTACTAACTTTGGTACTAAGATTAGCAATATAAACAACAAGTTGAAATCAAATAGGAATGAGAAAGACAAGAGGATAGCTAACTTAATGGAGTTGATAAGTTTGTTTATTCCAAAGTCATAAATTTTGCAACATAGTGTGAAGAAGGCTAAGAAGACCCTAGCGTTTCCATATGTGTGCACATTTGATGGTTTAGAGGAATTAGCATTTTTGCTAAGTGGACAAATATCCATTGTGGAGAATTTACTAAAGACTTGGGACAGTGATCTATAGATTTTGAAGGGTACCTTCAATCATGTTTTCATTAGAACGTAATTAGGTGTTCCTTCTCTTACACAAATAAAAATTTGACACTGTTTGTAATACCTTTGTCATTTTTGTCAAAGGGAGAGTAGTGTATAAGGCTTAAATTGGCTAAGTCCATGAAAAATGCAATGTAATGGTTAAGGGGAGTAGTATACATGTTTCTAATCCTAGGGGGAGCTATTGAGCTATCAGGAATTAGTTTACTACTTTGCAATGTATTGTATTTTTTAATTTGTGTTGTAGTTAGCCATTTAGAAATTTTTGTTTATTTTTCTAAGTGTTGCCAAAACTGCCAAAGGGGGAGATTTTTGGCCTTTGATGAAGGTTATCAAATTTTTGATCATGATATTATATTGTGTGTTGTCATTGTTGGCAACATGATCTATTGGAGGCATGAGATCAGGTTTACCGATGGTGTTGAAGGATCTAATTGGATAAATGACTAAGTGTTCAATCAACAAGGAAGAGGACAATATGTGAGATACAAACGACCAGATTTAGATTCAAAGATAAAGTTAAGGTGTGTTATCATGCCTTTATCATCTATAGAGGAAAATATAGCTATATTTGTGACCGCATTAGTTAGATTGAAAAATTGAGCAAGTTATTTAAATTGAAGCAACACTAGTGGGAAGAACGAGAGTAAGGAAGAAAGAGTTTGATTAAATCAGCTAACCAATCAATTTAATGTTAGTAAATATTTTATTTATGAATTTTCAATGTAGTATTGACTTTATTGAGTTGACCAATGTATTTTGGCATGATCGGATTTGATTTTAATGTGAGTAGGTAAAACGTATTTGGGAAAAGGCTAAATTGGACAAGTTGTTCTAAAATAAGGATGAAATCATGTTTTAGGGCATGATGTGATGATGCAATAGGTGGTTGTGATTGTGTAAAGATGAAGAAAGGAGAGTTGATATTTAAGGTGTCTTTGTGATCAGAATTGAAGTGAATCTGTCAAATAGGAAGTGTTAGAATCATATCATTTACTCTTTGGTATATCTCAAGGCAAGCCCTAACTGGTTTGTAGGTAGAATCCTTTAACAAGGTCACTCCTAATAGGGTGAGTAGGATCTATGAGAACATATAAATTATAAATCCTCTAACCAGGTAACTCTTAGGAGTTTGTAATCCCTTAACAGGGTAGTTCTTAAGAGGACTTATATTAGCTTCTAATCAAGCTAAAGATAACTGAGTATACCCTTAGTAGGTTGTTTGTAATTGCTCCTAATAGGGAAGATTTATTTGGTGCACTATTGAAATTTTTGGGTATCATCTCACATGTGGGTTTTACCCTCTAACAAGGGTTTCCACAAGAAAAACCTTGTGTCTTGAGTTTACTTTGTGTGAATGGTTTATTTTCTTAGCTTGTATGTAATACTCTCTTTTGCATGTTGGTTGTTGTGGAAGCTATTGAAGAAATGTTTCCATTTTGTGGGTGCACTGATTCACCCCCCTCTCAGTGCCTTTAAAGACTAACAAAATATGTATTGGATATGATGAATCCCTCATGGAGAGTAATGTATTGTACTTATATATGGGTTGGGTTGTTAAGTAGATGAATTATTGAGGGCTATTTGGAAATGAGTGCTCATTCTATTTGAAATGATTAATTATATGAATAATTGAATTTGGTATTTAAAATGTACCTACAAATAAAGTAAATGATGCTTAAGTTTTGTTATGCATTTCATAAATGTTTAGATATGTATAGCTGATGTGTTTCTCAAGTAGAAATGTTACGGAACCCATAGAGGACTTAAGATAACATAGGGGAATTATATTCTATTCATTACTATTGAACATAAGTGTTATATGTTATTAAAATATTTTATTCTGCAATCTTAGAATACAAATGGATGATTACATTTTAATGAAGTTGTAGTTGTTAAATTTTATTTTAAATATATTTTTATTTCATTAGTTTTGTGTCATCCTCTTAGTTTCCTCAGCAAGGAATTACAAGAATTGTGATTGAATTTCCTTCTATAGGATGGAGAATGGTCACTGGAAATAGAGGGGTCTAATGCCACTTTGGAAATTGTACACGGGGAATTTCCTCAATGTTGTAAAATATCCTACATGTGGTCCATTTCTAGCACATTTTTATGGTTTATACTTGAATCTAAGGTATGACATTATAACAAATGAAAGCCTTAGTATATAGACAAATATTTATAACAAGAGGGCTGTGAGAAAAAAAATATTACTAGCTCAAAATAAATAAAATACCAAAATTATTGGTTTCTTTAAAGAGGACACTTTATAGTAGTGATAAACGTGTTATTAAATCTTCTCCAACCAACACTCAAAATTTGGGGAAGGTAAATCTTGGTATTGAGAAAGCTCTTAAAAAGTTATGCATTTTTAATAAACTCAATCCATAGATAAGAGAAGTGTTAATTTAATTGATTAAAAAATAAAAGAAAGTTATTGCATGGTCTTAATATTATTTAAATGCCTATAAGGAATGACATTTTCAGCTACACCCATGTTGGTATAGTCAAATGCACCCCCTTTGTGGTTCTTCTCTTTATTCTTCAACATTTATTCTTCCATTTGAATAGTTTTTTTCTTTCTTTTTTGTCTTCTTTTCCATTTTGTGGTAGCTTTCATCTCTTTCCTAATTCTAGCTCACTTTTCTTTCTTTAGTATTTTTTCATATTGTTATTTCAATTAATTATCTTATTTCTCTTGTGCTTTTTCTATCTCTTGTTGTCATGGTAGTTCATTTGGATATTCATTAGATCCTCACATATTCCACGATTGTCTTCAAAGTTGAATAATTAGTTTTTATAGGATCCCTTCATATCCCACCTCCTTCTATTTTACATCCCCTAATTTCCTAGCCCCACCCCCTCCCCGCCCCCCTCACATAGATTTCTTTACTATTCTATCCAGGGTCTCCACAATGGAACCAATATTAGAAAAACAAATAGGGATGTATAGCCTAAATATTTATACACCAAGATATCTTATTTATTTAGTTTATACACTAGAATAAATAGTAAGAGTAATAAACATTTTTTATAGTGATTTAAGAGAATAAGTAACCCATACTATATAAAAAATAAAAGAAATGTCCTTTCATCACAACACATATGCATGGAAGCTTTATCATCTTATATTATAGTATAACTTCATATCAAAATAAAAGTCAACTTTCATACATGTATCTTTGTTTTGGATACCATTTGAGTAGGCTTGTTTGGTGTGTCTTATGTGCTTGAGTGTTTAAATCACCTTCAGTACTTGAAGCCAAAAGGGAACAAAAATCCAAATTGAGCCTAGACAAAAATTTATATTGTATGTATCAAGTAATAAAGGTTTAAAAAAAAAAAAAATTATCTCTTACTCTTTTAGCTCTCTCGTTGTTATCTCTTTTCAAAATAATTCAAAAACCTACAAAAACCAAAGCTTTTAAAACAATCATACTTGAAAACTTCAACACCATGTTGCATAATCTTTGGAGAAAAAATAAAGATTTGAGAAAATTCACATATATTTTTTGAAATTACCTAAAGTTCAAGTTGGGTCTCCTTTCTCTTAATTTATCACTTTTTTCTTGGTCTCATAATTTTATTAGAAGTTGAAGAGCTAGTGTCAAGCATGACAAGTAGCAGAAGCAAAGTCAACCAAAACCTACTACAAATGATTAATACTTGTACTTGTAACCACCTGAATTTGGTCTGTCGCAACTATGGACCCTATTTGCCCTAAGTGTGATCATACCCTTAATTTATGTCCAAACGACCCTCTTACTGCTTGGCATAATTCTTTTAATCAATTTAATATCCTAGGTGATTTTTATCACTGATTTATATTAACTATTATAGCCATACAATTCAAATCAATTTTGACCAATCAAATCAAATCAAAATCAAACATGGCTATAGTATTTAATTATAAAGGAATTAAATAAATCCCTAAATCAAATACCCACTTGCAATTAACCCATTCGCCTAGCCTATTTAATTTAATTAGAATGGCTATAGTTCTCTAATTTTTAAAAAGCAATTTCATTGTTTAAATAATTAATTCCTATGTTTTTAAATGAATTAAATAAGTTTATTTCATTTATTAATATTCCCCTAAACCCCTGATGACATCATCATTTATTAATTAATTAATTT
>MU227088.1:57523-69562 GCA_018584345.1 Thuja plicata | reverse complement strand
CAAATTACATTGTTATGCTGTTAGATTCACTCTAGACTCACATTTCATCTATTTTAGCATGCTAGTTTATTGTTTTCATTTCATGTTTTAAAGCTAGATTGTATGCTTTTTCTCATTTTTAGCTTAAGTTTAGATCAAATCCTTCATACTAGGACAGTATTGGTCACTGATTTGGAGCATATTCTGAGGGCTAGATACGCAACTGATTACACTCTTTATAGTTAGAAGGCAATAGGCCGATATTAGTGGTTTTACATGTTTTGACTAACCTTTCAATCTAATGCAATGACCTATTAAGTGTTTGTGTCTTTTTCAACAGGTACCCATTTACACACACACAGTACTTCATCCCATGAATTGACATGACCTAAGGACAACTTAATTTATGCCCTAGAAAACATATCTATGAAAAAAATCCCAATTTTTTAAGTTCTAATTTTATATCAATCAAAATACATCAAATTTAGAAATATAAAGAACAAAGGCCCCTATAATTTTAAGGCTTTTCCATATTTGTAAATAATTTCAAAAACTTCTTTGACTTGTATCTAACAATCATAATATCGTCATAAGTCCCTCAAAAGTGAAGATCCAAATCTAAGTTTTGGACTATAGGATGTTGAAATGATCCCAACCAAGAAAATAAGAAAAGAAAATGAAAAAGGAAAAAATATTTTTAAAAAAATTGTAGCCACTTGAGAGATAAGATAAAATCTTTGAAAACTTTTGGGTTGTGTCTTGAACTCCATCTAGACAAGGTTAGTCTTGAATTTTTCAATAAAATAACAAGAAAGTGTTAGAAAAACCTCAAAAAAAATCCAAAATAGATGTGTCTTACCAAGTGTGCCGAAATGTGACTAATGTGAAAATGTGAATAATGGAAACAATGCAATGCAAGATCCAAAATCATAATTTATGCAAAGATGAAATAGAATCTAAGATTTATGCATGAAATTAAATGATAAATATTAATACCCCCACAAAGACCTTAGGATACTTCATCGTTACTTAAGACTTCCTTGAATGCTTTGGTATGTTTCTTACCCTTCAAAACAACATAACCATGATTGCATATTGAAGAATGGGTGCTTAATTGATACTAGCTATTGATTGAGAATTCTTGATAACTTGACTATAGTGCAAGTGCTCAAAAGTGCTAGATAGCTCTTGATAATAATGCTAGTATGGAAGCATTGAATAAGTGAAGGTCTTCCTAATATGCCTCATATCACATTCGACCAATAAGGGGGATTAATTAGAATGATTAATGGGTGAGAAAAAATAAACTGAAGGTGACACCTATAATGCACATGGATTGATGAGGTGGATGGATAAGATGAAGTATAAATGCATAGAGGAAATAAATAAAATTTATTTAATTTATTTAAGATAGGAAAATTAAATAAATATGTGAAATTATTTAATTTTGAGAGGGAAGTGTTAGCTAATTAAATAATTTTTAAAATTATTTAACTTTAGAGGACCAAAAAATGATGCAAATGCATGAAGAAAATAAATAAAATATAAATTTACTAATTTGAGGTGGAAAAATTAATTAAATATTTGAAATTGTTTAATTTTCAAAGAGAAGTAATAGCTAATTTAATAATTTATAAAATTAATTAATAATAGAGGATCAAAACATAAATTAATTAAATAATAAACTATTTAATTAGTATTGGAAGAAAATTGTTGATATAATTAAATAAAAATTAATTAATTAATAGATGAAATGTTGGCTTAATTAAACAATTAAATATTATTTAAATAGTAAAGGCTACAAAAATAATGCTAGTGATGACATGATGAAAATGTATAGTCATTTTTGGATGTCTACATATAGCAACCTACATATGCAAAATAAGAATGACATCCACAAACTTATGCACATGCAAATAAGAAATACAATATTGAAACCAACTAGCAAATAAGAAATGAACGTAACCTCATCGAAGATTGCTTGAAATGATTCCTTTAGTAATAAAAACTAGCACAACAACTGGATGACCTAAAAAGAAAAGATTTAGAAATATCAAAATTATTATCATCAAGACCTTGGTATCTCAACTCCTAGCATAAAGTAAAGAAATTCATAAAAAGTGAGATCATCAAACTTGAATGCCAAACCCCTTATAAGCCTAAAAGAAAGAAAAACATGTGAAATCATATAGTAGAGCCCAAATCCAAAATAAACTCTAAATCAATTCAAGGATGAAAACTCTTAGAAATCTAAATTTCTATCAATCAACCAACTATAGCCCAATCCAAGACCCCAAAATTAAAATTGGATAAATCTAGACCAAAAAATCTAATTCATTCCTATTAAAATCTTGAAAGAAAAGGGGGTCCATATATTTTAAAAGAAAAAAAAAAATGAAACAAGTTGCACGGTCCACAACATATATAAGATATATATAAGATATGCATAACATGAATGGTATTATCACAACTACTATTTATAAACTGATAGGGAGTGGGTCCATCATTCACCTACTATTTCAAAGAACATTTTCATAATTTGTTCTCCTATACAAGTTTACCTTCAATAATCAACGTGGGTGTGTTTAAGAGATTGGGCCTTTTAGTTTTCTTGTTGGAGACCAAGATTCAACCCTACCCAAGGACATATTAGCAATCCGAAGTGTCATAAGTGGCAGCTACACTAGGATTACATTTAGAAAAACAAACTAAATAATGTTGGAGGATGTTGCATGTACGTTTTGGAAATGGTTGTCTTTGCAAGAGAAAACCATAGAAGACACATAAATGCAAGATAACTAAAGTGTGGCATATATGGATACAAACAAGGCTAGTCTAGTTTTAGCTAATATTATCAAGCATGAATTTTCAAAATGATCAAATGTTGTTTATCAAGTGTCTTACAACTTAAATTAAATATGCACCCTAGTTAGTATATTTAAATGCTTCATATGCAAGATAACAAGCAACAATATTTAACTTAAATATGATACTCTAGTAGTAAATTTAAATATTTGGTATGGAAGATAATGAGAAACAATTCATAAAATGTATATTAAGTTAAAGTGATATAGGGGAAGAGCACTAGTTATTTCTCATGTTCTAATTATTGTTTAATTTTTTACTCCTTGCTCACCCAACCCCCTAATTATTAACTTTTAAGAAACCAAGAAAATGATAACTAAAATCTCATTACTAAATTTCTCGTACCAATACACATCCACTTGTAACCCGAGTAGTTAGAATTTCTAGACTTTAATTGGAGTCATACAACATTATTGCTACTGAGAGGACATGACTAGCAGGGCATTTATACATAAGCATTGACATTTTTTTAGGGGACTATAGTGCACAATTATGTGGGCATCTTTAAGTAGGTATGAGGTGACACTTTTAAATGACCACTTTTCGATGCTTACTCGCATAAGGTATCCCAGAGTGTGTGTCATTACTATCCAAAAGCTAGACCAATAGCTATAAATAGGTAGTTAAGTCGCATGCAAAAATAAAAAAATTATCAAGATCCAATATAATGCTTAAGATTTGTAATCAAGATATATGACTAAATAGCCAACTAAAAAGTAAAACATATAAAGATGATCGTAAAAAAAAAAATCCAAGTGTCCCCTTGTAAGATGTACGTTTTAGTTTAAACATTGCCTATATATAACCACTACTAGTACACCTCCCCTAAAATTTAAAAGAAAACACCATATAAGAGACGTAAATGCAGAATAAGATTACTATAGTTTGAGCTACTATGTCTTCAAGTGTATCTTCCCCTTTAAGAAACATGACCTAGTGATAGAAATGATGATTTATGTGGGGGCTACTCAAGATCTTCTTCCTAAAGACTAAAAAAGTGATTGAAAGCAACACTTATACATGTGAAGGTCAATAACACAAAACGCTTCTTCGTTCTATCGACTTTGCACATTTTGTAGACTGGAAGAAAAATAAGCTTCTCAAACCAACATGTTTTCGGCTCTCACATCCAGAAAAATAAACACCTCACAGACAAACGTACGAGAGAGTAAATTGTTCTGTGCATGAGTAATCTTGACAGGGAAAAACAAATATCTGTGAAGTCAATAAATGGCCAGTGGTCTTACCGAAAGAAACAGAGAAAGCTGTAAGGAACGTTAATGTAACGACAGAGAGATTGGGCCCTCGTTATAACCTTGATATATATCACCTGGCACATTGCCAAATTTTATGTCTTACACAATTTTATTCATTTGTTTTCTTCGGACATTGAATGATTGTGAAGGACTCTTAGCGTTAATGCAGTGCTTTGTTTTAACGTTGGGGACCCAACTGGTCTGAACCTGTCATTTGTCTCAATGTTTGATAGAAAAGATATTTTTGATTGAGCAAATAAGACAGGACAGGGACGTTTGGTAACAAATAGATCCATTTAGTTAGAATGTAGATCATTTTAAAATTTAACCTAGGTATGTAAATTATAAGGGTGGTTTTGAGTTGATATTAGGTTTGTAAATAAAAGTATGGTATATAATTTTATTTTATTTTAGTAAAAGTAGGCGAATTATTAATATTATATTTATATGTATATATATAACTGGTTTAAGGGTTCATTTCGGAAAGAACTAGAAAGAGACCCGAGAATCACTGCCGAGTACAATAAGAGAACATAAGAGAAAGATAATATCCCAAAAAACCTAACAGAGTACCCCTAACAAACTCTAAAGCTAACTAAGTATATAATCATATATCTCCAAATTTAAAATTGGAGATAAAACGACGATCATATATATGATCATATATCATATATCAAGTATGGCATACTATTAAATTGTCATTCTAAAATATTTGTTTGTGCATGCATTATAATTTTGTCTTTTTGTTAAGGAAAGAAGATGTAGACGTTAAAATATAGTAATTACAACTTATCATCACTCATCTCTTTTTCTATTAAGTAAATTGATTGATTGTTTCTTATGTTCAAAAAATGTTGTAGTTTTATCATTGATGATTTTGTTGGTGATGAGAAAAGGATATTTTGTTGGTGTTGGTGTAGTTTTGTCATTGATGATTTTGTAATTTTTTTATTTTCCTCTTTAGTTCCAGATATGGTTTTGCAGTTTGAATACCATGTTTGATCACAAAATATACCTGTATTCAAGTTGGCATGTGGTATGGCTATATGAAACATGAGATATAAGATTTGGTAGTTCAGTCTGTCACTTGCCTTGTTTCTCTCGGTACAAAATGAATCATCTGATTGTCCACGTTTCATTAGGTGATTTTTTTTGGTCCTGTAATTTTGGGGTAAGAGTAAGCACTATGTGTAACATGTGAATTATAGTCATCATCATTTTAATTACATCTTAGTTGACTTGGTTTGTTGAAACATTTGAAGTATTATCGAGGAAGCGTGTGAAGTATTTTAGATCCGACCTATTGGTTGAAGTGTGAATGACCAACTTGAGGAAAAATTATGTGTGTTTGTGTGTGAACGAGTGCGTGCATGCGTGTGCGTGTGCGTGTGCATGTGCGTGTGCGTGTGCGTGTGTGTGCATGTGTGTACATGTGTGTGCATGTGTGTGCATACGTATGCACATGTGTGTGTGTGTGTGTGTGTGTGTGTGTGTGTGTGTGTGTGTGTGTGTGCACTTCTTTGGAGAAGGTGTGTAAGTTTTGGATGACATGATACAATGATATGTACTTGCAACTAAGGATTAGATACATGTTATAGTAGTGTTATGCCCTGCATACCCATCCCAACATTTTGTTTGGCAAAATATTGGGTCCCCTTTTTTGTTTCCTTTCTTCTATTTATGTTTCTTTGTTGGTTTAGCCTTGTTTCCATTTCAATTCTTTAGAGTTTGGGACTCCAAAGTCTTCCCCTTTTTAGCCATGTATTTGGGATCCTCAGGCCTCGATATTTCATAATTCTCTCTTATTCGTTTGGATCTTTGTAGTGTTCGAATCTCGTAGCCTAAATTTCTGGCGTGTGAAGCCCACTTGTCAAAGAAAAAGGACTATGTGAATTTAATGCACTAAACCCATCATGTTATAAAAGGTCTTTTTGTAGCTCACTTTTACTTACCAAGTGTTTAAAAGAAAATTATAAGCTCTGAGTGCGATGAAGCTTTCTAATGCCCTAGATTCTTGACTTTTTTAAAACTATTATTGTATTCTTGGTTGCTTTAAGGTAGATTTCTACATTTCCTCATGCGAATTTCAAGTAGGTAGGGATTTCTTTGCTCCTTTCTTAAATTTTTTGCATGTTCTTTTCATTTCACTTTTTGTTTTATGTTTTTCTATTTTGTAGCTTACGGTTTCCATCCTTGCTTTGAAATAAGTGAGTTTCGAATGAAATTTGTGCCCTAGTTGAATTAAGGTTCTTCAATTTTATGTTTTTGAGCTTTCTCAAGCCCTATAATCATACTAGAGTATATTTTGGTATGAGAATTATTGCAAAATTTGGTATTTAGGGTTTTTCCAATGTTCTTCTCATTTGCCCTATTTTATAAAATAATAAGGTAAGGCACACACCTCTAGAGCTTGATATGTGCATTACTTGCTAAGGTTTTCCTTGTGCCTTTGCTAAATTTCCTAAACTTAGTGTGCCTCGTTAGTCGAGCCACCTTTCTGCTATAATTTTGCTCATTTTTGGATAGTTTTTCCCTATATACATCATCAATTCATCTCCCTTCCCTGAGAGTCTTGTTGAGCTCATCCCCAAATTTGAATCTCTGGACACAGATTCTTATACATTCCTTCCCAAACTTCCATTTGATAATCAACCCTTAGCTAAGATTATGATCTAAGGTAGAAGTAATCAAGACTAAATGGATATCGGTCTCATAGGTCTAGAACCACTGCCTCGAGTCTACCGTATCTCACCAAGGAATATTTTACTAGATCCCTGATCCAGTATGCTAGATCCATCTCTCGTAATCTAGTGTTGATACGAGGGATGAGGGAGTGTCTTCTAACTTTACATCCTGAGGATCCCTTTGTTGGCAAGTTGACACTCAGGGTTTATATGACTAATTTTGTGTTGTCATTATGGAAACAAAGTCATATGAAGTTTTGACAAGTAAGTTCACAAACTTTGAAGATCAAAATTTGGCTAAGTATAGAAAATAGAACAGAACATAGATATATAGTTGATTAGTGCACCAACACACGTGTGTATGATCGAGTCAAACTATGCGCCCTTATACTTAAGATTTATGATATGTTACGAAGCTTATTTTATACACGCATGGTAAGATATGACAGTATAGAGAAGCTACAACAAGTTCAAGTGCCACTAGCAGTTCAAAAAATAGAGCATGAAGCTGATTTTGATTGGCATATAATATTTTGTTTTGTAATGGAAATGCGCCTATTGTAATATGTTTGTAATTATGTCTTTAACACTCATGTAAACTCGCTTAAGCCAATTCATTTGGAAGAATTGTGTATTTTGTTTTTGGGCTGACTAAGGTCTTATTTTTGGTCGTGTCTATTAAGTCATGTATATATACTTGACATGCAATTTTGTATTAAGTGTGAGAGTGGAAAATATGTAGAAAAGATATCCAGAAGAACAACACAAACAAATCAATATGAGATAGAGTTCTTTGAGAGATTAGAGCATCAGTGCATAAACAAAACTGATTAGACAATTGTGTCATAACTGCACTTCATCTTTTGATATAGTGTATATCTATTATCTGAAGGTTGTAGCCTTCATACTATTGGGCAGTGAGCTCTAGCAGTGAGCCAATCACCTTTAACAGGGTTTTTGTAAAGACTCCTAACAGGGTCATTGTACTTTCACTGTAAAGACTTCTCCTAACATGGAAAAGGAACTCTAACAAGTTCATAAGACTAGTACAATCATTTGTGGGTACTAATTCCCACCAGGGTTTCCTCTGATCAAGGTTTCCCCATAAACATATCTTGTGTTATGTGTTATTGTATTATGTTTCATTTTTTATCTATTTGATTTAAGTTTCAATTTTCTGAACTTAAGATATGTGACAAACACTGATTCACCCCCCCCCCTCTCCGTATTTCTAATAATTGGTATTAGAGCTATGGTCCTCTAAAATAAAGTTTAACCACTTGAGGAGATCATGGATTTAGCAAAAGTGAAACATTTGAAAAATAATCTTGAAGCAACCCTTGATGATCTTGACAGATCTGAAAAGGAAAATGAAGAACTTAAACTAAAATTTGATGGCTCCCAAATGCTTATCAAAAAATTAAGAAAAGATCTGAAAGATTGGTCTACAAATGATTTGGGAAAATGGTCAAAAAGTTGAATGAAGAAAACATGTCTCTGAAGGAAAATATTGAAGATCTGAATGAATAGCTTATAGATAGCCTAACAGCTATTGAAGAAAAGACCAAACAAAGTAAAAAATTAGATGAAGAACTTATGCAAGAAAATATGAAGGTCTTGGAGTTAGAAAACATCAAGAAAAAGATAGAATCTGAATTAACAGAAGCAAAGAATCATATTGAAAAACTACACACAAGTTCTGATCTAATACAATCACAACTCTATGCATAAAGTTAAGAGGAGATACTACTGGTGTTGGATATAGTGTAGCACAAAGTGAAACCAATACAATACAAGAAAGTAAGAAAGTACAAGAAAAATCTACAGAAGTAAAGGTTACTGAGAATCTTGCAGAAGCTAGAGGAGAATCATCTAAAGATGAACACAAGATAGTCAACCGAACTTGTTATGCATGTAACAAGCATGGACATTTGGCAAGAGATTGTAAACAGGTAAGACCATTCAATGTCTATTGTTATTCTTGTATTAAATTTGGTCATAGGACTATACATTGCAGATCTTGTCAAAGAAATCAATCACAACTTAACCAAAGAAATTTGACTCAATACAATCAGAGAAATCAACCTCAGAGAAACTATCAGAACATTACATGTTAGATATGTAACTATAATGGACACACAGCCAAGAAGTGCAGCATGGTAAACAATATCAATAGACCTCCAATCATCTGTCACTCATGTAACAAAGCTGGACATATCTTAAGGTTTTGCAGATCCAGAACACAAAGACAAGAAAATCCTAAAGGATCATTATTTGAAGAATCTGGAGAAGTCAAGTTTGTAAAAGCTAAAGAAGATTCATGTAAAATATGTGTTGAAGTAAAGAAATATGATGATGTTAACAAGGTAGTAGATGTATCCATATTGGATGCAACTTCTACTTCTGGTTAGATGACCCTCATGGTCATAGGGGGAGCTATTCTAGCTCTAAACCCCTACGTGGCTGGTATACTCACCTCTGAGTATGCACCTATGGATTCATGTATTTGGTCACAAATTGAGATAGTATGCATGGATGCACAGCTTGTACTTCAACAAAATCAAAGATTGAAATTCTCAATGAAAACTACGTAATGACAACAAGCATTAAATGCAGTAACTTATATATAAGTCAGTAAAAGATCTTATATCTTCACTTTGCATTCGAGATTAAGCATTCAGAGAGCACAGGAGAAGTTAGCATCGAAGTGTTGAAGGATAACCATTGGTTGGTTAGTAAAATGAGTTGAAGTTGAAATGGAACCCTAGCATAGACGTGTCATTTTAGAACTCCAGCAATACACTACCTAAGCAATCAACAAGTAAGTATGGCAACCCATGTAGTCTTTGACATCACCGAAAGGAAAAGATTTGTGTTTAAAAGGCATCCATTCAAGTCAGTGCTAGATGATGTAGAAGGGGCATTCTCCAAGACTCCGTTAGGAGTCGTGCATGTAGAGGACATACACCCTTACATCTACTGTAAGGATTCTGTGGGTGACAACAATATAACAATGCTCATGGCATCAATGATGAAACTTGATTACTCATTCAAGGATGAATACTCACATCTCACTGATAACCCTATTTTTGAGTATACAAATGCGCATGAGTTCTATGAACCAGAATGGGTTAAAATTCTACTCAGTAGGATTCATGATGATCTATTTTGGATTGGTGAATTTCTTATCTGCATTACTACTAACCTCATTCATGAGATGACTAGACTCTCTAAGGTTGGACCTGTTCTTCCAACTGGAAAGGATGTCAAAAAATAGGTTGAAAAGGCATGTTTATCTAGAAGAGATAAGTGTGGGATGAATGTTGATCCTATTGAGGAAAAAGACATCAAACTCATCACCATGATACTTGGCTACAAGTTTCAGTATGCTAGCAGACTTAATAGTGTATCTACAGCTATAGTTCTAGCAGCAATAAGGATGGCAAGAGATAACACACAATATAATCTTTGTGAGATATTGCGTGTACAACTAATTGAAAACATCAAAGCTATCAAACATGACAGAAGCAAAATATTCAGATTTGGCTCATTGATTATATACCTATACTTCCACATTATTGGTAAGGTCTCTAATCTATACTTAGACAGGAGCAAACCTAATTTGTCTCAAATTTCATTAAAATCTACATCAGAAAGTAGTGTAAAGGACTCTATGGATATGGAGATCAAGACATTCAGGATCAAGATGTAGAAGAGGTTTAGAATACTAGAAAAGATAGTTGAGAAATACAAGGAAACCATATGATTCATGGTGGAAACTAACTGTACTTGCATGGAAGCAGTTGAGCCAAGAACCAAATGCATTTACCCACTTGGTTATGAAGTAGAAGAACATGTTTTGGAAGGATATGCACAAGTTCTTTTATCTGCGCCTAAGGATCCAAAAGAGCCTAGATGGGCACATATAGAGAGAAGACAAATCAAGTTGATTCTGTCTTATACAGTGCAGATGATAAAAGGAAGGCACCAAGGATTGCATCTAACATCCTGAAAGTTCATGGTGTCACCCAAGAAGACCTAGATAAAGCTAGGGAAGCTAAAATTGCAAGAGAACTTAAGCAAACACCTACAGAAGTCAAAATAGAGAAATCAGATGATATCCACAAGAAGAAAAAGAAGAACTCTAAAGAAGGTACATCTGTGCCCTCTACTACTATTGACCTAGAATCCTCTCCACCTTCAGTACCAACAAAATTGACTAGAAGAAGGAAGCAAGTTCCCACAAGCCACCCACCCTCAAGGAAAACACAAAGTAAAGTAAATAATACTCAAGCCCCTCCTGAGCTAGGATTCAGACCTAGTCTTGAGATCTTAAGGAATAGAATCATTAATGAAGGAAGACTAGATTCAATTACAAATGTCTATGACAAGTACCAAGAGATAGATAAATCAGAAATACATTCTATGATTATCTCTCATATGATCAAGTTTAAAAGGTTAGTTTTGGAACTCAAGACAGTCATTCCAGACAAAGTATGGAACATACTAGAATTATTGAAAAGAAAAGCAATAGAAAAAGATATGAGGATTAGAGAAGAAAAATTAGACAATCTTCTCCCTATTTTCTCACATGATGAGAAGGCAATACTGTTAAATTTGGTAAAACCTCATCTAAGAACCAAAACAAGAACTGTTCACATTATGAACAAAGAGTATGAGCTGGTTGGAAAAGAAACTGAAAGAGCATGTGAGCAAGTGTTTTTGGACAGACACATGTATCCATCAATGACGCCTATAGCTAAAGTGACTCTCGTTCCTTCTAAACAAGAAAAAGAACCAAAGACTCTTAATGTTCCTATGACAGGTCCACAAGATTTTGCGCCCAAAGTTTCATCACCCTCTGACACAGTCAAAGATTCATATGAAACCATTGTGATCAATGATGTTAAGATAACAATGAAAGCTTCATATAATGACTTAAACAAATTTGAAAAACCATTTGTCATCACTGAAGAAGCAGAGAAGGTATGCATTGATAATATTACTGTAACACCCCAAAATTGGCATCTTGCAACCCTAACCAATTTTGTTGCATTTGTCGTTCTTCTGAATCATCAAAGTCCTATTGTACTAGGCAATTCTGAGTTTTAAACTGACTCTACTCGATCTGAGTGTCAAATGCAGAAAATCCTAAATCTGTATTAATCATACATCACATTTAATTCCTAAATATCTATTTGGCTAAACAAACCCTATGATCGAATTAATTTAATTAATAAAGTCCTAGCACTTTA
>MU227088.1:12332-41315 GCA_018584345.1 Thuja plicata | reverse complement strand
TTCAAATAAAACAATATTAAATTAAATAGATAAAACAGTTAAAATAGGAAGAAAACAATTTATTGAATTCTTTTCAATAAAGCTTTCTATTTTAATTGGCTTTTCTAAATTGTTTTATTTCAAAGCAAGAAAGTTTCTATTTCTGGTCTTCTCAAGGTTTATAAAAGAACCCTCTTTCTTCATTCAAATCCCTTGAAAAACTTGAATCAAAATTGCATTGTTACTATACTGAATTGTTACCTCATTTTCATAATCTCATATAGCTTAATTTCAAATTGCAAAATAGAATAGCTTCAATTTTTAGATTAAATTGCATTGAAATCATGTAGTATTCATGTTTAGGTGATCATTCATATTTCAATTTCTAGCATAATCTTTGCATTGCATAGCATTTATCATGGTTAAAAATCCTTTGTTCTTAGATGGTCCATAGTTGTGAGGCCCTCGTCCTGAGAGCAAATTTCAAAACTCCATCTAGATAGAAGGCAACAGGTCGAATCACGGAGACAGGCAGGATGAATAACTCATATTCAGTCTTGGCTGTACCTGGTGAAGAAGGACTATGTTGAAGTGTGTGGTTGATTTAGAAGGCCAAAATTAACTCATACAATTACCTTGCAGCAAGATGAAGTTATTTCCAAAGATTTAACAGATTTGAATAATGAGGAAGATAATCAATCTAATGAGCCACCCTCTATGGAGATCCCAGTGAAAAGTGAATGTATGGATGTTAGTCAAAATTCTATATTCACTCCATCTATCAAACCATCAGTATCATCGTTGTCAAGTTTGAGCCCTGACTTAGCAAACCTAGATGAATGGGGAGAAGAAGACTTGATCAAAATTAGTGTATTAGCCAGGGAGAAAGCCAAAGAAAAACAAGTTATGAGACATCCTCTCTTTCTGGAGTCAGTAAAAATTTTGAATAACCTAGTGCCAACAGAAAATAAATTGGAAAATATTCAGTCAGTTGACGATGTTGATAGCATCTTGACTTTCTTCAAAGAAAACTTCACAAGTTTAATAGATTTAGCTACTTAAATTGCAAAGGAGAAGTACAAAAAGGAAAGATTGGATGAAACTGATAAAGAACTTCTCACTAGATCTCAACTCATTGAAGATTGGTCAAACAATTTTGAAAAAGTTAGCAGAAAAAGGCAGGAAGGTGATAGCTAACTGTATGGACAGAGGCAAATTCACTTCTGAGCACATCAAGAAGATTGAAGAAGAAGACATCTCTTAGTTGAAAACATCAGGAAATCAGTTGAAAAATCCTCCCAAGGCATCAACATCTGCAAAAACATCTATCAAGGGTAGATAGACAAGATTGAAAAAACCAAGATAGACATCAACAAGATAAGGACCATGCAAACCCAACTGATAAATGCACTTGCGCCCTCTTTAGTTGTATTAAATGAGAACATCAAAAAGATAGATGCAACTATGGTCACATATGATCAAGGCCCCTGCATGGATTTGACAAAAATGGAGAAGCTCACATATGCATTATGTGCCCATCTTCAGACTATTGATGCACTCAAGGCATTTTGGCAGCAAGAAATCAAGAATCTTCATATTACATACCCAGATGTATACTCAGAGTAATTAGTTAGGGACTTTATTTTTTGGAACGTTTATCATTAATGTCAAAGGGGGAGTAGTGTATATAGAGGAGTATGAAAAATATAGCCAAAGGTATGATGTACAGTAAACTTACAGTTTTTGTTCTTAAGTCAAAGTATATGTAACTTGGCCACATTCCTTTTTTGCCATTAATGACAAAGGGGGAGATTGTTTGAAAGTTGTCACTCAGGGTTTATATGACTAATTTTGTGGTTTTATTATGGAAAAAAAGTCATATGAAGTTTTGACAAGTAAGTTCACAAACTTTGAAGATTAAAATTTGGCTAAGTATAGAAAATAGAACAGAATAGAGATATACAGTTGATCAGTGCACCAGCGCACGTTTGTACGATCGAGTCAGACAATGCACCCTTATACGTAAGCTTTATGATATGTTACTAAGCTTATTCTATACACGCATGGTAAGATATGATAGTATGGAGAAGCTACAACAAGTTCAAGTGCCACTAGCAGTTCAAAAAATAGAGCATGAAGCCGACTTCATATTTTGATTAGCATATAATATTTTGTTTTTTAATGGCCATGCGCCTATTGTAATATGTTTTTAATTATGTCTTTAACACTCATGTAAACACTCTTAAGCCAATTCATTTGGAAGCATTGTGTATGTTATTTTTGGGCCGACTAAGGTCTTATTTTTGGTCATGTCTATTCAGGCATGTATATATACTTGACATGCAATTTTGTATTAAGTGTGAGAGTAGAAAATATGTAGAAAATATATGCAGAAGAATGACACAAAAAAATTAGTATGAGATAGAGATCTTTGAGAGATCAGAGCATCAAAACATAAATGAAACTTATCAGACAACTATGTCATAACTTCAGTTCATCTTTTGATATAGTGTATATCTATTATCTAAAGGTTGTAGCCTTCATCCTATTGGGTAGTGAGCTCTGGCAGTGAGTCATTCACCTTTAACAGGGTTTTTGTAGAGACTCCTAATAGGGTCATTGTACTTACATTGTAAAGATTTCTCCTAATAGGGCAAAGGAACTCTAACAAGTTCATAAGACTAATACAATAATTTGTTGGTACTAATTCCCACCGGTGTTTTCCTCTGATCAAGGTTTCCCTGTAAACATATCTTGTGTTATGTGTTATTGTGTTATGTTTCATTTTTTATCTATTTGATTTAAGTTTCAAGTTGTTGAAATTAAGATAAGTGGCAAACATTGATTCACCCCCCCTCTTAGTATTTATAACACCCTTCCCAACCATCCCTTATGTTGAGGGAAGCTTGTAATAGGATATTTAAACCTAGATCCCTGGATCACAGTCCCCAAAGTATTAGTATAAGTATAATGAAAGTTTTATGAGGTACTGAATAAGGTCTTGTTGCTTTTTCCAAGATATTGGTTGATATAATGGTGACGCTAACACAAGCACCTGGGGAGAATTTGAAGCCAATACCATCAACTCCTCTTGGTAAGAAGGCCAAAGTAGAGCTACTTCTAGAGAGGACCTTCGCACTAATCCTTACATCCAAATTCTCTCCGCACTTGGGGGCAAGTTCTTCTAGCTACCATTGATCACCTCCTCCTCACTTTCTCTTATACCTATCATTCCTTTTCCATTTCGCCTCCTCCATCCTCCTTTGGATATTGATGAGAAAGATAAACTGGGCATGCTAAAATGTATGCAAGGAAAATATTAGTCTAGGGTGTGTGCACCAAGTTGTGGACCAAAAAACTGGACACATCTTTAAAAAAAATTCAAATTTCATATAACCCGATCGGGTTATTGAAAATTTTAAATGGTTCTAGGCTTGGTAACTGATCGGGTTCTGAAAAGCCAAAAGTACTTCAAAACCCGATCGGGTTTTGAAGAAGTAAAAATTATGCATTTTTTTCTCGATAACCCGAGCAGGTTAAGAAGAAACTAAAATAGGCTTTTCTTCTAGAAGTCATAACTTCCACATACAGATTTTGATTGACTCTGTTCAAAAAGCCTGGGAAATATCTTGAGACAATCTAACATATGATTAACCTAAAATAATATTTATTCATCAAATTTCTTTTTGACATCCATTTGAATCAAGGTATAAAATAGGTACTCATTATTGCCCATACATGCAACGTATAGGAAAGTGAGTATGCTCTCTCTCAGAGAGAGAGAGAGAGACTAGAGAGAGAGAGAGCATACTCATTTTTCTATACGTTACATGTATGGGAAATAATGAGTACCTATTTTATACCTTACTTTATTCAAATGGATTGAAAACAAAATTTTGATCACTAAAGATGATTTTAGGTTAATCATCTGTTAGATCATCTCAAGATCTTTCCTACGCTTTTTTAATGGAGTCAATCGGACTCCGTATGTGGAAGTTATAGCTTCTGGAATAAAAACCTATTTTAGTTTCTTCATAACCTGCTCGGGTTATGGAGAATAAAATGAATAGTTTTTACTTCTTCAAGAGTCGATCAGGTTTTGAAGTAATTTTTGCTTTTCAAAACCCAATCAGGTTATTTGAAATTTAGAAACCTAATCAGGTTATTTGAAATTTAGAAAACTGATCAGTTTATGGCTCGAGAAGAGGCTTGAAAAATGACCCAAAGGCTTGGAGGCTCATTTTCCCTCTATTTTTGTTCTTTTAGACATTTTTTCTGATGACATGTAACTGATTGAATGTTTGATAATGTTAAGTTGAAGATGATGCAAGACATTAAATCAGTTAATGGTTTGTATTGTCATTGATGTCAACTTGATATCATCTATATGGTCATATACATAATGCCAAAGACTTTAGAGAATCAATGGAACAAAGGTTATACTTTTAGCATTGCATAAAAGTCAAGTATTCACTAAGTGACAGACCACACCGGCAGAGTGCACACCATCGGTAAAGACAGAGATAATGTCACAGTGATGCCCGACGAGTAGAAGATAGTGTTGCCTGACAAAGTAGAATCATAGGATGCCCAATGAGCTAAAATCAGTGTTGCCCAATGAGAAAGATCCAATGATGCCCGACGGACGGAGATCCTGAAGCTAACTAAAGTTGCACCGACAGAACTGGCAATTGTCACTGGTGACAAATTGCAGAATTGACCGACAGAATAGAGAAATCAAAAAATGACAAAATATCTAGCTGGCAGAGCTTAAGGATAGACTTAACTGGTTATTTTATTTATTTTATTTGACCATAGTTAAGTAAGTGATTTAAAGATGATTAATACATCTTTCAAGAAGATAACTACAAGATAAATCAGGAGTTAAAGCCGTAAATCAATTTGGCTAGATTGTTTTTCACGCCAAGAATCAAGAACCAAGAGTTAAGGAATATCATGTCTATATAAGAGACAAGCATAATTCATTTCCATAAGCAATCAGATACACGGGGGAGTGAATTGAAAGAAGATGCTGAAGAGAAACTGGTGAAGGTTAAGCTTCATACAATCCTGATCAATCAAGCTAAGGGAGAGCTAAAGAATTTTGCAGACACCGACGAACAGTGAAGCACAACATCATAGAGTAGAAAGTGTGAAGTACAAAGGAACTGAATTGATACATTGATAAGAGAGGTATTGTAAGTAAATAGATCTAAATATCTGCAAGTCAAGTTGCATTAGAAATAGGTCTCTTGGTCAACTAGAGGCTATCCTAGGGTTAAAATGGCCCTTACCTATTGGTATAACAAGTGGGCTACCTAAATATTACCCCAACACCCCCCTAGGCACTTTTTAACCCCTCCAAAAATCCACTACAAGGGTACTCACGCAATTCAAATGAAATGACCACACCTCCATCTCCCAAACCAAGGTATGCATATGGGGATTCACTAATGTTGGTGTGTCTCACTTGACACTTGTGAATGTACTTAAGACCATGACATGTCAACTTGGGAATGGTTGTCCACCCACCTAGATAGGTACAATTCATGATAGTAGCATCTGTCTTACCTAAAGCCTATTGATAGTCTAAGAAGGAGGCTAATTCAAGGATGGTAGTAAGATTAGCATAAATCCTATTGACAGTCTAGAGGCTGATTCAAGGATGGTAGCGTAGATGCCAGATACTTAGTGACAATCTATGTATAGAAATCCTCTAAAAAGGTCGCACTTAACAGTGTGTTTGTAACCTTTAACATGGTTGGCTCCTAACAGGGCTCACTTCAGAAGAGTGAAAATTTGGGGTACCGGTCCCAGTGGTTTTTCCCTTAACAGGGTTTCCACGTTAAAATCCTTGTGTTATGTGTGCATGGTTTATTACTTTATTGTTTTACATTTCACACATGCATTTATGGATTGATTGGTATACTCTGCATATTTACTGAGTATCGGTAAATAAGTTTTACTTCTTATCGGTAATCAAGGAGAAAAAGGATAGACAAGGTAAACTAACAGACAATTATTTATTTCAAGTATTTCAAAGGCATACATCTCATAGGGACTTAATAATATGAGGAGTATTGATTAGTGGATTAAAGTTTAATTGGATAAATTTTTAAGGCCACTGATTCACCCCCCCTCTCAGTTATTACTAACATTTTCATCTTGAAAGATGAATTCTCAACTTTATCTTCATCAGGTTTACAATTTGTCAACTGGGTAGCTTTATAATTTTCACCATAATCTCATACATCTTCTTAGATTTCTAACCATATAAAATTTTCTATTTTTGGACAACATTAGCATAGTAAACTTTAATTTTCTTTACCAGTGTCTTAATTGTCCTCACATACATATGTCTACCATTTTTTTAATAAATTTTCATATACTTAATAAAATTACAATTAAATTACATATTATTGTTCTACACTTGATTCTATACACTTTAAAAAAAAAAAAACATTTTTGATTATTTTGATGCAAGTTATACCCAGCGTACAAACATGTACCAAATTCTCAGGATCTGATCAATTCAAAAAATCAGAGAAAACAAAATACTCATCGGAAAATTAAAAAAAAATACACAGCTTCTATATCTCACTCTTACCTATCATCCTACCAAAGGGATTTAAAAAATACTAAATATAACTATATCTTTTGTACCGCGCATGGAATTAGCTATGTTATGTTTTTTCCAAAATAATTAGGAACATGTTTTTGTGTGCGCAAGGTTTGACCCTCTTAGTCTTATCGGTTTTTTAAAAAAACTAGTGTTTTAGAAACTAGATTCAGAGTGCTACAATTTTTATTTTTTACACATCTTCTTATTTTGAGTGCATGACCCTCAAACGCCTATTCCAAGTTCAGGTTTACCCAATTTTAGAAAAAATGTGTCTACTTATACCCCTCTTTTTGGTCCACAACCTGGTGCACATACCCTCTAACTAGGAATGCAATAGTGAACTAAGACATTCAAATAATAAACCCAAAACAACATATATGAGAAGACAAAGAAAACAAACAAATGAAAGAGTGCAAACCAAAAGCACCCAAAAGAGCCTTCTTGATGTGTAGATTTGTCCAATGCTTAGGATGTGTGCTCAATGATACTTTCCCAAGCTTCAAGGTGTATGAGTATGGAGTCTAGAGTGATTTTGGCAATATGATGTTATGGTTTATGATTTTTCTCTTCAAATGGGCATGATAAAAATGCATGAAAGATGGATGAAAATGAAGGAAAAGAACCTTTAATCTATAGGCAAGAGGAGGGTTGAAGGGACGATTGAGATGCAAAGATGAGGAAGAGTCAAGATGCATCCAAGAAAGAGCACATGGATTGTTCTTTCTCAAATGCATAGCATTTGTGACAAGTGTCACAATGAGAGAGGATTTGAGAGGACATTGGGGGTTGGAGTAGGATTGGGAAATGTGACCATTTTGGGGAGTGTGAAGGGATTTGGAGGTGTGAAGAGGTTTGGGGGATGGGAAAAAGGAATTAAATATTCCTTTAGAGGGGAAAAGGGTGTAAGAGGATGTAAGAGATGTGTAAGAGGTGTAAGAGTCACATGTGACTTGGTTTTGGGAGTGGGAAGTGATGGGACTTGAGAGTTGACTTGGGTTTGCTAATCTATTTGATTAGGATTGTGCAAATGATTAGAGAGTGATTAGGTGGGAGATTAGGATTAATTAGAGGGAAATTGGGTTATTAGGAGGATGTAATGGGAGGAGAGAGAATGAGTGGAGGGGTTAATTAGTTAATGAAGGTTAATTAACTAATTAAGAAAGATTAGCATGTGTGAAGGGGTTGGGTTGAGTTAGAACCAAGGGTCAAGTGGTTGGGATAGGTTAGGTTTATGGATTAAAGTTAGGAGCCATGTGCTCAAATAGATTAAATAGGATTTATTTAATCACAAGTGGGTTAAAAGGATAAAGTTAATTAATTTAAATAGATAAGTCTATTTATTTAAATTAATAGAGGAAGGGGGATAAATTAAATGGTTATGACTTACCATTAAATTATTCAGACTATAGATAATTAATTGAATTAATTCTGCTAGAAGGCTAACATTGACTAATTAAATAACACGTAATTATTTAATCAATAATGTGAGTAAGATGACTAAATTTTATTAAATTTTTTAATCAAATATAGGTGTCTACAAAAAGCATCAACTTCTCTTTCCATTATCCTTGACTTTTTCTCACCATTGTGCTCAGATCTCTCTTTCGCCTTTGCAAATGCGATGTAGGATTGCTTCATCAACTCATCATCATCCATGCTCTCAACATCAGTGCTCATAGTTATATCTCCACTTTCCAGTAATAAAGATGAAGAAATAGATACATGAGTTTCTTTCTTAACTTCAACTTTATTTACTGCTTCCTTAGCTTCCTCATCTTCACTGTCTTGGAGTTCTTCATTCTCTGCCACTTCAAGATCAATGCTTCCTCCAATATCTGCAATATTGTCAGTATTCCCTTCAAAAGGGTCACTAGAATCATCTGAAGTGTCCAAAGACAAAGGCACACCAGTAACAAATAAATTTTGTTGCTTCACAGTACTGACAAATTAGGAGTCATCTACAACTTCTGATGAATCAAATTTTACTTCAGCTAACCTTGATGACTCACCTTTTAGAATAGTTGTAGACTTAGTAGCATTGGGAGGTGAGGACTTCTCAGGTTCAATCCCCATCATAACCTTTTCTACTGCCTTTTGTGTTTCATTAATCACTTCATCATATTTTATCCCCATTATCTTCACTAATCTTGACATAGTTCTCAACAAAGGTTTATAAAATTCAATATTCTTTCCATATCTTTATCAGAAAAAATAGGTAACATATCTTCCATGGCTTGTGTCCTGATTGTCTCATCTTCAATTTTTGCTAACTATTTTCTCAACTCTAACTTCTCATAAATATCTTCATGTATACTACCTTCAATTTCTAACAAGTTCTTCTTAAAAATAAGTAAATGATTTATGATCATGTCCTCAATCAAAAGTTGATCAGATGCATCAGACCTCTCATAGTATCTATTCAATGAGATAATATTTCCCTGCTCAATGATCCTCTTCTCCAGTATATTCATATCAGACTTCAAAATTTGTCTCACCTCTGTGCTCTTCTCTTCTCCTTTCTTCTCCTCTTCTTTCTCCTTAAAAACTTATGTCCTCTATTTCTTAGGTGGAGATTCATGTTTAGTGGGTCTAGTGGTTCTCTTAGGTAACTCCTTTGGTTTATCTTCATGCAATGTCCCCTTTGGTGGTGTAGGTGTAGCTTTAGGTACATCAAATATAGTGGGAGGTGTACTGAACAATTTCTATCTCTGGAGGTGGAAGGGATGCAAGAGAAGTTTTCGCCAAGCCAAAAACACCTTGTATCATCTTCTTTTGTACCTCTTTCATATCCTCCTTTGAGACATCAACTGTGGGTTCTATATTATCTACCACAGTTTCCAATTTCCTCTTCTGTGTAGCTCGAGTCAGTTCTTCCCTTATCTTCGTACACTTCTCTTCATAGGAGCCCCATCTTTCTTCAGATGGATCAATTGTTGAGGATAGTATGTGTTCAACTTACATAGTCAAGACCTCATAACTAACTTCATATTTTAGAGGGTAGCACCATTTCCTTCTAGGTTGAACTTCCTAAAAGAAAACACAATCAGTTTTAACCATGAAAAATATTGTATCCTTATACTTTTCTACCAACACCTCAAGTATCCTCATTCTTTCTCTCATATACCTTTGCAAAATATTAGTCATACCAAAGAGTTCACCATCAACCCATGTACTATTTTTTCTTTTGTAACTTTGTGTAATTTGAAGTCTAGTGGGTTCACTATCCTTCCAAGCTCGAGGGTGCATACCAAGAAATCTATGTAAAATGTGGATGTACATGTGTACTAATAGAGACCCAACCCTGAATGCCTTAGACTTATCCTTCTTAATTTTCTTTAGATATCCAAAAATTATTGTGCAATTACTTTGCAAAGGTTGTACTTAACATTTTATTTTACCATTTTATAGGCCATCACGATTACTCCTGCGGATACCGAGTTAGGTTGGCTATTGTGATGTAGTTTATATCCAAGAACCATGGAAACTAGTCTAACATCTTACTGAAATATGTCATTAATGGTCATCATTCTCTTATCTTATCATGAATGCATTAGGGTTTCCACCTATTTCTTTGTGTTCTTCTCCACAATAGGAACGACTCCAGAAT
Organism: Thuja plicata; assembly: GCA_018584345.1. Taxonomy (NCBI): domain Eukaryota; kingdom Viridiplantae; phylum Streptophyta; class Pinopsida; order Cupressales; family Cupressaceae; genus Thuja; species Thuja plicata. The sequence goes on along the minus strand of MU227088.1, from coordinate 31,107 downwards.
TATCCAAACATGTCATACAATGAATCAAGTCATTGCATATCTTCACTAGTTGATCTCCAATCCAAATGAATTGGTCATGTACTCTTCTCATAATGATTTTGATTCGTTCATCTTCGTTGAATTCATCTCTTTGTTGAATTCATAGATTTCCATCATTCGCATGATACTAAGATTCTCTAGATGTGAAAACTCTTTCCATTTTATATTTTCTCCAATCATTTCCTTCATCTCCTTATAGATCTCAAAGTCTCCCAAAGACTTATACTTATAGTGAATGTAAGCCTTAATGTTGTCAACATGTAGAACATCATAGGGTGTTTACAAAAAAGCACCTTCAGGATCATCTTCGGTGGACTTAAATGGATGTTTCTTAAATTTTTATATAGGCCTTTTGACAACATAAAAAATTAATGGAGTATCCATAGCCAAACTTTGCAAATAATCTAAAATACCTCTTCTATGATGAATCTATGAAATTCTACTTCGTCCAGTCATACAATGTACTAGCTTCTCTACTGTTCTTCTCAAATCTTTGTTCTTCTTTGGCTCTCCTTCTTAGAATGATGATTAGATAAGTTCCTTTTATTTACCTTATACTTTGTTGTGTAAAGAAATGACACAGTACCACATGAACTCATCTTTGCATATGATCCAGTCAACTAATAATTTGGCAATCATAGGATATGGCTCACAAAGCTATGCGATCATGGATATATGATACATAACATTTTTATGTACTCTCCCTAAGCTCACAAGAGCTTAATCTCCATAAGGAGGGGCTGGATATATTTCTGATGTTTTTTTCTAATGCTCTCCCTAAGGCCATGCTTGGCCATCTAGGTTGATGTAGCAATGTCAGCATTAGGAAAATACTCAGTAGCATCTACTGACTCTCCCTGAACCTTTTTCTCACTTGATTCTTTCACCTTCCATACCTTATCACTGTTCATATCTTCTTCTTTCCTAAAATGACTATTAAATTCATCCCCAATACTCTTAACATCACCAATATTCTTCTTTTCATCAATAGGTGGAGGACCACTTCTATTCTTAGTTCTATTGTATCTACAAAACTTCACTATGTGTCCTAGATTATGATATTTGTAGCATGTAGGACGTGGTCTATTTTGATTAATATACAACTTACAATACTTTGTGATGTGCCCAAAGTTATTTTATTTATAACATGTGATCTTACTTGTTGTTCCTTCTCTATTGTCATCTTTCTTGATTCTTGATTGATCAGGATTCTTGCATTCTACCTTCTTGTGTCCAAATGAATGACAATTGAAACAATAGCCAGAAAAATATTTCTAAGGAATTTCACCTCTGTAGTCTCTCTTCATGTGTCCAATCTTGTTGCATCCAAAACATCCACCTCTGAAAGGTCTGATTTGATATTTGTGTGTGTAAATGGGTACCTGATAAAAAAGACACAAACACTCAATAAGTCATTACATTAGTCCAAAAGGTTAGATAAAACATTCAAAACCACTAATATCGACCTATTGCTTACTAGCTAGGAGGAGTGTAATTAGTAACATATCAGCCCTCAGAATATGCTACAAATCAGTGACGAATACAACCTAGCATGAAGGATTTTAGATTAAAAACAAGTTAAAAGATGGTAAAGCATGCAATCTAGCTCTAAGAGTTGAAATGAAAACAATGCAAAAGAATGAAATGAAAGATGAAATATGATTCTAATGTTAATTTAACAGCATAACAATGTATTTTTGATCTAATGTGAAGGCTTATTTCCTCTAAAAAATGGCTTCTATTTATAGAAGAATGAGAGAGAGAGAGAGAGAGAGAGAGGGGGGGGGGGACAAGGTTAATTAATGAGTGAAAGAGCTCATTAATGAAGGTGTAAGAGTCATTAATACCCAAGGCATTAATAAGGCATGGGAGAGACATAGGCTTAAGGCATCTTCATTAATAAGGCATTAATGAAAGCCTTAAAGAAGCAAGGTAGAGTGTAAGAGGATGGCTTGAGAAAGTGGACTTTAAGGAAGTCTAGCTTGAGAAAGTGGACTTTCTCAAGTGGGTTGAGTTGCTAAACATTCCTTAATGGAATGTGACAACATTAGGAGGTGGGTTAGGACTAGAATTAGGATTAGGATTAGATTAGCATGGGTGAATGGGTTGAGAAGGGTTAGAACCTAGGGTAGAAGTGGTTGAGATAGGTTAGGTTGGGATTTGGGGGAATATTAATTAAATGAATTAAACTTATTTAATTCATTTAGAAATATAGGAATTAATTATTTAAGCAATGAAATTGCTTTTTAATAATTAGGGGACTATAGCCAATTTTATTAAATTAAATAGGCTAGGGGAATAGGTTAATTGCAAGTGGGTATTTAATTTAGAGATTTATTTAATTTCTTTATAATTAAATATTATAGCCATGTTTGATTTTGATTTGATTTGATTGGTCAAAATTGATTTGAATTGTATGGCTATAATAGTTAATATAATTTAGTGATAAAAATCACTTAGGATATTAAATTGATTAGAAGAATTACGCCAAACAGTAATAGGGTCGTTTGGACATAATCGAGGGTATGATCACACTTAGGGAAAATAGGGTCCATAGTTGGAACAGACCAAATTTAGGTGGTTACATTTTCCCCTCTTTGAATTGATGTGCGAGCAGCGCATTGATTCAAAGAAAGTTTTTGATTTTGACTTCAGAAAGATTGAGAATTCTGTTCTTGGTTGTCGAATGAAATGTTGATGAGATTAGTCTCGTACTTGATCAAACCAAAATGATAGAATTGATTTTGAACTTGGTTTTCGTCCAAAGATCAATAAAAGATTTTAAAGATACCAATTCTGAACTTGATTGTCGTCCAAAAATTGATAATACTAATTCTGAACTTGGTTGTCGTTCGAAAGCCAGTATGAAGCTTCCAGGAGCTTAATAAAAATCTTTTAAAATGATGAAACATAAGATATCCAACTCAAGAAAACCAAAGCTTTCTATCCAACATTTTCGACTTAGTCAAGGAACTGTTATGCCCCTAGTTTGTTTGATAACAAAGTCATTTTGATGCTTTTTTGAGCAAAAATTTAATTTGATGATAGTGTGATCATGCCCCCTTAGGAACAAAATCAAAGGAAAAGAAATAAATCCCTCAGTTGAAAAGGACAGAACACTTGCAGGAAGTGGTAGGGTAAGAAAGAGTGGAGTAGAAGACGGTGTGTTTAAAAACAAACACATGATTATCAAGTTAATTATGTGAACATATGAGTGAGAAGGCTGATAAAATGATGTCTAGACCAAGATGTATGATAAAATGTGTAGTATTTACCAATGTGGTGAATAAATGAAACAAACCCTTAAGTTTTGAAACTGTCGCAAAAGTGATAAAGTGCTGCTGAAAACATCGCAGACACCTTTGATTTGGTTCCTGATTGAGTAAAAAGTGAATAGAAACAAATCTATAGCTGTCCAGGAGAAGTTTTAGAAACCCTAAATGTCTTAAAAGACCCATATAAGCCTCCAAAAGTACTATTTTACTATTCATTTGCACATTCCTCCATAGAAATTCTGAGAGCTCTGCAGCGAATATGGTAGTCCCCATGACGAAACACCAATTTGAGATGAGCCACCAACATCAACGACTAGCCGACTACCCACCACCGGTAAGCATCCGATAAACTAGCCTATAAATTTTGCATTTTTGAATTTCATGCATTTTTGTGTGTTTTGTAGCTAGTTAAAGTTAGGATCGTATCCAGGATTCTGGATTGCATCTGGTCAATCCTGACTCGCATCTAATTTTTCTCAGGTCGTAACCAATTTTTCCAATTTTTTGTGTCACATCTGGGTTTCCCTGGATCGCATCTTGTTCCTTAGGTTTAGTCTTGTTTTTCTAGGAAACCCATCAGGGGGTCGCATCCTGTATTTCTAGGATTGCACCCTGCGTTTTAGGATCACATCCCATTTTTTTAGGATCGCATCCCATATACACAATCGCATCCTATTTTTCCAAGATCGCATCTAGTAGAAGACTTAGAGTTTTAATTTTCTTTGATCTGTTTGCATCCTGCAAACTTGGAATGACTTAGCAGAGTAGGATTATGCCCCTTTTTGTAGATAGTTTCTGATTTATTTATTGTTGTGTCCAAAATCAAGCCCAGTTTGAGGTAGTCGCCTTTCACGGCACATATCCTGCACAAGTCCTTTCTTTGTCTGACCAATTGTCAGATGATGAGTAGACCACCGTGATCTGATGTGGATCGCGTTCACTGATAGGTTTACCTGAGATCAGGGTAAACAGAGGGTTGTTGACTGCTCTTGCCAAGAGGTGGCATTCTGAGCACAACACCTTCCACCTACCCACTGGTGAGATTACTGTGACTCCTGAGGATGTTTGGAGGATTCTACGCGTACCGATGGTGGGACATGAGGTTTTCTTTGAGTCTAGAGCTGGCATGGCGATTGGGATAGCTTGGAGATTCTTTTAGGATGACACCATAGATTGTAGATACCTATCATAGGATTACATGGTTGATCACTATGACCGATTAGCTGTGTACTTGGCTAGGTTGGTAGGTGGCATCCTCATGCCGGATAGGGGTCAGCATGGTTTCTTGGTGGGCTGGGTTAGTATGGTGGAGCAGATGATCATCCATCACTGACGTTTTTTCTTGGGGGAGCTGCATACTAGCTCATATATACAGAGAACTTCATGAGATTGTGTACCACCACACCCGCAGCATGACTGTTGGTATATTGATCCTTCAGATTTGAGCCTGGGAGCACATCCCTGTGACATGGCTGATTGTTGATAGGCAAAGGGCACCTGAGCAGCCCTATGTGTATATGTATGCAGGCCTCCTATAGAAGCTCCATCTGGGCAAGGTTGAGTATTGGCATCAGTTATTCGACGATATGACAGAGGTCGTGTGGTGACCATACCTAGATTGCGAGGTATGGACATGTGTTGTAAGACAGGTACCACTTTTGTGCTAGAGTAGATATTTGATTGGCCATACCAGATACATTATAGAGCACTTCCTAATTACCAGGGTTTTGAGACAGTATGGGCGGCAACAGGGTCGTACATAGGATGTGGAAGTTTATTCTCATATCAGGGATGAGGCATCTGATTGGGGTGCACAACTGACTTATGAGACCGCATCCCAGGAGATCTGCGATATGGTTGCTGTAGACTGGGACCTGTGTCTAGATGTCGAGGATGACAGAGTTTCAGATGGGTATGCTGCAGAGATGATCCAGTACCCCTTTCCATGATTTACAGTGCCCAAGGAGATCATTCCTCGTATAGAGGAGCCTCTAGATTATGATCTTGATGACCGAATCGTCAGGTGGAGAGGAGGTATAGATAAAGCATCGGGGAGACATGGGGGTCGTGATGGTGGTAGAGATGGTGGCAGAAATCCCCCTCTAGATGAAAGGCATGATGGTGATGATAGGGGTGGTGGCAGAGAGGCAGTTGATACAGGAGGCACTAGCGGCAGTAGGCAGGGCAAGTAGCAGAGGTTTAGATTTGTGGCCCCATAGAGAGATACAGGCCCATTACTAACTCCAGAGCAGCATAGATAGCAGTGATAGAGAGCTTAGGAGTAGGATCCCGGTAGAGATGGGGATCCTTTATCTCGATGTGAGCAGGAGAGGGAGTAGCTCCGAGCCTAGATCATAGCCTTGGAGGCTAGGTTACTACTGCTGATGCTCTTTTAGTATATGGGGATAGACAGCTTGAGCAACTGAGAGCTAAGAGGGATACACATCAGGAGATGCTCAAAGCTGAGAGAGATGCCCATACCCAGACAGCAGTCCATCAGGGACAGAGGGTGACATATTATTACACCTTATATCATGCAGCAGTTCCTGAGGGCCAGAGAGCACCATCCTTTTCTCATGTTGCTCAGCAGTCAGAGGGGGCCATGCCGCCTCCAGCAGCTCCTTTCATGCCACCTCCTCCTCCTCCTGACCAGGGAGAGGGGCAGGCTAGAGTTGATTTTTGTTCCATTTTGTATGACATGTAGATTTTTGAGAGTATATATGTATATCTGGATCCTACTAAGATCCCCTTTTTTGTATATCACATTCATTCGTACATATATCTGATTCATTTTTGGCATACTGATACTCTTTTATGTTCACTGTTACACTTTATACTTTCTGATACACTTTATGCTTTCTGATATACTTTATGTTTTCTGATACACTTTATGCTTTGATTTGTACCATGTTTATGATGATGTATATCTGATGCAGTTTCTTGATTCTGACATGTTTCATGTGGTAAATGTATCCATTTTGCTTTCCATAGACATGGTAAATGTATCTTTTGCACATGTGATGATATATTGATCGCTTGATGAGTTAGTTCATAGTTGATAACATCATTTTATAATGTGGATGTGATGCGTTATTACTGATATAAATATGTCATAAATGATATCTATGTGAAAATGCAAAATGTATTTTTCTTTTGTTTTTGTTTTTTTCAGTTATGCAAAATAGATGTATGGATGCACTTAGGATGTAGAAGTAAAAATGCAATACATGGATGCTTTATTTTTATATTTTCCAGTTTATTTTTTTCAAATGAATGCAAAATGTATGCTATGGATGTGCAATGATATTTGATATCAGTAATATAGATGATGTAATTAACTTGATGTTTTTAGAAGAAGATAGAAGCCATTTTTGAGCTTAAACATCCCTTATTTGATTATTTCTATTAGAAATGCATTAGGCAATCTTTAAATGCAGCTATATGAAGACTCTTAGGGCTTTGTCACTGATTTAGCAAAGTTTGCAACATTTTTATCATCATTGGGTGCTTTACAAAATGGATACCATCTAATAGTACAACCATCACTAATACCCACTGATATTATGATAATATGAATACTATATTTTATTGAAATATCAGAAATAGACTTAGGTATCTAGGCATAGAAGCCAGGATAACAAAAATAGTCACCTTCCTTTTAATATACCAGATTCTGAGTAAGGCAAGATATTGGACCCGCAATGACCTTGAAAATTCATATCCTTGGGTACATTATGATTTGTATACCTTAGTGAGAATCTGGATCAGAAAATAGACAAGGAAATCATGTCAAACTCACCATAGTTTACACATAACAAAGATCGAGATATATGCGGCTATCTATCCATAGTAGTAGCTCTTACCATAAACATCTAAGTTAGGTGAAATTTATAGGATCATATGAAACAATCACCATACGCAAAAAATAAGAAAACATTATGCCCCCAATCCTTGTGACTCTTTGTCTTTGCGCAGACGTTATTGAGTAACTAAGAAGACATAACAAATCATCAATTGAGAATCAATCAGATAAAATTCATAATTACTTAGATGCCCCTAGTTGAAAACATCATCAGGACATAAAAGAATTGTAATCAAACCATGAGAAAACTGTGTGTTTAAGTAGTATTTTTTCATCCACATATCAAACACAATAAAGATTCATCAATTAGAAAATCAAAATATAAGCAATATAGTGTTCCATGTCTGTGTTGTTGATAGGATAATCTGTTCATGTTTGTGATCCAATACGACTTTTTAGGAATGCTGTGAATGTAAATGTCATGTCCAATGTCATTAAAAGACACCGTGTTTCTAGAATGTGACATTGTTTTGCATGTTATTGAGTAACATCATGTCTATGAGGCCAACCAACCTAGAGAAACCTAGCAACCAAAACTGACTATGCCAGCAAAGATGCCCCTAGTGCAGAATGACTTATTCCTAAGATGGAAAGATAGACAAATCCCAAGCGAGGATAAGATAGTCATGTAGGAAAATGAAGTCAGTGTATGAGCATAGGACAAATTATGAAGGCCTATTATCAGTAGTGCATTGATAGATGGAGCATATAACACAAGTGACACCTAATTGCCAGGTTTTCACTACTTGGAAAAATCTTTTCTCTTTCTTTTTGCTACCAAGATGCCTATTTTACCAGGTGCTCATCAAGGTACTTTTCTCTTTTTCAATTTTTTTTCTATTTTTGCTTTTTTGAATGTTTTTGTAGTATTAAGGCGCCTGTTTATTAGGTTTTCACCAAGAATACCCATTTTGTAGGACCTTTTCCACTATTTTTGGATTTCTTCAGGATCAATTTTCTAAATGTTTTTGGTATTTTGCAAGAACTTTTTGTTGTATAGGCTCTTCTAGCCAAACATTAAGCATAGAACCGCTTCAAATGTAGAGTATTGATAGGATTTGGAAGAATGTCTCCCTTAGGTGTAGCTAATTGGTAAGCTCCAGTCCCAAAAGTAGCAGTGATAACATAATGTCCCAGCCAGGTAGGTTCAAACTTTCCTTTATGCTCTCTGTTAGGCTGGTTCTTAGGATTTTCTTTCAGGACAAGGTCTCCCACCTCAAACTTGTGTGGCTTAACCTTCTTGTTGTAACCTTTGGACATTCTTGTTTGGTACACTTTGAGGTGATTGAACACTTGTTTCCTGCGCTCATCTAGTAGGTCCAAAGAATTTACCCTATCAATGTGGTACTTCTCATCAGTAACCAGTCCTTGTAAAGATATCCACAAAGATGGGATTTCAACCTCAATAGGTAATACTGCCTCAGTGCCATAGACTAGAGCAAATGGTGTGGCTCTAGTTGGTGTTCGGATGCTTGTTTTGTAGGCCCATGGTGCCGGATTTAGTTGTAAATGCCAGTCTCAACTAGACTTGCTCACAGTCCTTTGTAGAATTTTGAGAATGTTTTTGTTTGATGCCTTGGCCTATCCATTTCCTTGAGGATAATAGATCAAGGAACAATGTTGAGTAATATGGAACTATTCACAGAGGTCATCAATGTCTTGATTTTTAAATTAGCCCCCATTATCTGTCATAATTGAAGAGGGTATCTCATATCTACAAATAATGTAGTTCAGAATGAACATAGCCACCTGTTTTCTAGTGTCTTTGATTAGCGGCACAGCTTCGACCCACTTCGTGAAATACTCAGTGGCTATAATGATGAACTTGTGTCCATTTGAAGAGTTGGGATATATTTGTCCAACCAAGTCAAAGGCCCATTTCTGGAATGGTCAATGTGTTATAAAAGGTAAGAGTTCTCTGGCAGGAGCATGAATAAGGTTTCCATGTGTGTGGCATTTAAGACATGCTTTTGAAAATTGAATATCATCCTTCTCCATGGTAGGCCAATAATAGCCTACTTTGAGCAGTTTCTTAGCTAATGAAAATTCGTTTGAGTGTGATCCACATACACCTTCATGGACGTCTTTTAAGGCTAGATCAGACTCTTCAAGTTCTAAACACTAAAGAAGTGTTCCGTCGAGACTGCGTTGATATAGGTTGTTAGTTATGAGGATGTAACACGATGTTGTCCTAATCAAGGATCTTTTTTTCATTTCTAGATAGATTGGCAGGAACGGTTTGGTCAGAAAGATAAGAAATGATACTGGCATATCGAGATTGATCTGGGGTATTTAGGGCACATATTACCTGGTATTCTAGATTGGCAAAGGTGGGATATGGTATTTATTCCACCAAGAAGTCATAGTGGAATTGATGCTCCTCCAGTTGTAACATGGATGCCAAGGTAACCATAGCATCTGCATCTTTGTTCTCTGATCTTGGTATCTACTGGAAGGTGACGAAGACAAAGTATTTCTTCAAATCATCAACTAGTTGCTTGTAGGGCATCAATTTTTCATCTCTTGTTTGATAGTCCCCATTGATTTGATTGATAATAAGTTGGGAGTCACCATATATGTGTAACTCTATAATTTTCCATTCCATAGCAAGCTTGAGGCCATTGACCAATGCTTCATATTCTAAGATATTGTTGGTGCATGGAAACATTAATTTGTAAGACTTGGGAATCTTGTACCCTTGTAGAGTTATGAAGAGAACCCCTGCTCCAGATCCTTGTTGAGTAAATGAACCATCAAAGTACATCTTCCATGGATGTTTGGTGAGATGCATGATTGTTTCATCAGGAAATTCAATGAGTAATGTTTCATCATCCTGGAGCGGTAAATCAGCCAATTGATCTACAATTACCTGTCCTTTGATAGCTCTCCATTCAACATATTCAATGTCAAACTCACTTAGAATGAGGACCCATTTTTCCAAACAGCCTTTTAATGTTGTTCTACTCAAAAGATAATTTAGAGGATCAATCTTAGCAATGAGCTTGACTATATGAGAGACCATGTAGTATCGTAGTTTTTGTGATGCGAAGATGATTGCAAAGCATGCTTTCTCAATAATTCTATAATTGATCTCATAAGTGACTAGAGTTCTACTAATGTAGTAGATAGCTTTCTCTTTCTTTGTTTCATCCTCTTGTGCTAGCAATACTCCTAGGGACGTAGCTGTAGCTCAAATGTATAGGAGTAAGGGCTTTCCATGAATAGGAGCCATAAGAATAGGTGGAGCAGCCAAGTACCCCTTCAATTCTCTGAAGTTGGATTCACAATGTTCATCACAGTTGAACGCAACCCCTTTATGTAGTAGCTTAGTAAAGGGTTGTGCTTTATCTACAAGTTGGGACATAAATCTCCTAATAGACTAGAGTCTCCCTTATAGTGTCCTCATTTGACGGATATTACGTGGAGGAGTCATCTCTAGAATAGCTTTTACCTTCGTTGGATCTACCTCGATTCCCTTTGCTGAAACTATGAATCCTAGGAGCTTTCCTGATTGGGCCCCAAAGCCACATTTCTTTGGATTGAGCCTGAGTTGGAACTATTCCATTCGATCCAATATCTTTCTTAAATCAGCAATATGAGTACCTCTTTCTTTGGATTTAGCCAGTGTGTCATCGACATAGTCCTCCATGTTTTTGTGCATCATGTCATGGAATATTGTTGTCATAGCTCTTTGATATGTTGCTTCGACATTCTTTAGCCCAAATGGCATGACGTTCCAGAAAAATGTGCCCCATGCACATGTGAATGTAGTTTTCTCTTGATCCTCAGGGGCGATCTTGATTTGATTATAACTCAAGAATCCATCCATTAATGAATACATCTGGTAGCCTGCCGTAAGGTCTATGATCATGTCAATATTTGGTAGAGGGAAATCATATTTTGGACATGATTTTTTGAGGTCTCTGAAGTCCATGCAAATCCTAATAGATTTATCAGATTTAGAAACGGGAACTACATTGGAGATCCATGTTGCATAGGCAATGACTCGAATAAATCCAACTTTTAACAATTTTTCCAATTCTGCTTTCACCAATAATGCAACATGAGGATGCATTTTTCTGAGTTTTTGTTTTACGGGCTTGATCCTAGGAGCTATAGATAAGTGATGCATGATGAGATTAGGATCTAGCCCTGGCATATCAATGTATGAACATGCAAATTTGATCATTTTCTCCTTCAGGAACTCTGTGGATTGTATATTATCTTCTTATGATAGAGATTGTGCTAGATGAACTATTTGAGGATCTTCAATAGTGCCCAAGTTCACTGGCTGTGTTGGTTCAATTAATACAAAAGATATTTCCTAAAAGTGTTCAAGGAGGATATCAAGAATCTCATCCTTTGGCACCTCTGAGAGGTTTTCACCATTGGATACGTCTTTTTTCTTTACTATATTGGGATCTGATACTACCACAGAATGGTTTTCACCATCAGTCCACTTTTTCTTTTTATTTTTCAATTTGTGACTAAGAAACTTGATATCCTCTTGTGACATGTTCTCGCTCCTTGCATTGGTGGAAGAAGGGTGAGGTTCACAAGCATTAAGGTATCAAGATAGGGAGTAGTTATTGGGAAAGTTGAGGATAGGAGTAGGATCTGTTTTAGTCCAGTCGATTAGGTCTAAAAGTACCAATGTTAGGGAGTCAGATTCTGGGAAGGACAGCATCGCGTTAGCATCAAAACTGTTAATCGACATGACATGATCTGTTAAGTTAATATCTTTGATGTTTAGATTAATAAGAGTAAGATCCTTGTTAAAAGGGTCATTGTCAATTATATATGGATCGAACTCTAGTGACTCATCAGTAGATACCTCATCATCACCCCTTTGTAAAAGGAGGCTTCTTTCTTGTAGCCTATGAAATTCTTCTAGAGTTATGTACTCACCAGTGTCTCCGTCACTGATTGGAGGAACGAACTCTTCTTCTGCTTCAGGAGGATTAGTGTCATCAAAAAGAGTGTCTGGTCATTTACTAGGAGCTAAGGAAGTTGCAAACATGTGAATTGTATCTATCCCAATTTCCTTAGAGGTAATAGATAGTCGAACCCACTCATAGTTATGAGAGTCTGTGACATCATCATCAGATCTATCCAAATATTCAGCAATGTTTATTTGATGGACTTGATTAGCTGCTTGTAGATCAAAGTGAGGTAGATAGAGGACATGTGTAATTGTGACCAATTGCCCCCAGTTAGGATGTAAATTTTGTGTCCGGGGTTCCTCTTGAGTGATTGTAGCTATGGTGTCTCCTACCTCTTGAATGGGAAGTTGTTCTAGCAAAGGAGTGTGAAGATCCTATGGTACCTCAAAACTAGGTACGCAGTGTTCTCCTTGATATTCAAGATTCTCTGTACCAATATGTAGTAATCTCTCATAAGGCCATGGTTCTGATACTATCTCATATGTTTTATCACTCCCTGTTTCAAAAGGTGGACTCTACTTTGAAGTAGGTTTGTTGGATTGAGTATTAAAGCCCAGTCCTATTTTATCTCTGTTGAGGCAGAACTCCATTGGTATGGGTTCAATGATCGCTCGTCCTATGTCATTTAGAGGTCCTTTTCCTTTGTAACCCATTTGTTTTAGGAAATCATATCTCTTTCCATACTGTTCTGGGGACATCTTTACATGTTTGACCTCAAAGTCTATTGGTTCTCCTTTGTAAAGCCAGTTCAAGACTGCCTGTTCTTCTGTGTTATCTGAAGAAGACATGGATGCCTTTATCATACCAATAGCCTTGTGCACTTCTATCTCTATGATTGCTAGAGGTGTGAATGTTGATGATGGTTTTCCATAGGATCTCGGTGATACTGGAAGCTCTGTCATTGAGGGAGTCAGGTCTAGCTTTTACTCTCCCATACCTATTTCTTGAAGTTTAAATGTTTTGCTAAAACCCTTCACATGTCCTTGGTAGTTTTAGGAGCAACTACGTCCATAGCCTCCTTGTTATGTGGGATCATGCTACCTACTTTGATATTGTTGCAAGTGTAGTTGGCATCTGCAGGAATTGTCACCTCTATCCCATTATGTGGGAACTTGATGCATTGGTGATAAGTGGATGGTACAGCTTGCATCTCATGAATCCATGGTCTCCCTAGTAGAATGTTGTAGGCCAATGGTAGATCCAAAACTTGACATCTAACATTCCTTTCAATCGGCCCAACTCTGATGGGTAGACAAATAATACCTCTGGAGGATCTTTCTTCCTCATCATAAGCTTTGATGGTTATCTTATTTCTAGAGTCAATTGTTTTCTCTGAGAGGCCTAGCCTCCTGACTAAATCCAGTATACAGATATTCAATCTGGTGCCTCCATCTGTTAATATGTGTCTAACATAGGATCTATGAATAAGAACTTTTATATGGAGGGGTTGATTGTGTGGATGGGTCAATGACTTGTCATCCTCCTTAGAAAAGGAGAGGTAGTGTGGCACCAAGATGTGATTGACCATCGCTTGGAACTTGTCTATATCGATATCCTTTGGAACATTAGCAGTGTGTAGGGCTTGTTCTAGGATTTCTCTATACACCATGGATATTTTGAGCAATTTGAAGATGGAAATTTTGGCAGCGGTTCTTTTTAATTGGTCTACCAAGTCATATTTTGCTCCAGGAATGGTGACCACATGTTTTGCTGTTGGTTTAGGAATAGTTAAAATAGGAACCTTGGGTGTTGATGTTGGTTTCAGAGGTCCTTTGATTGTAACCTGTGCTTGGCTCCGGGTTACAGTGTTTGTGGAGGATGAGGCTCCTTTGATTGTGATCATGTTGACGGATTCATTTTTAATGTTGAGCATATTGATCACATTGTTACTCTTGGAATAGGTGTAGTTTATCTCATTACCTTTCCCTTTAGATTTTTTCCCTTGATTATAATTAGGGAATGGTTTATTAAATGTTGTGTGATCTTCATTCGTAGTGTGTCCGTCCACCTTGAACTTACCTCCTTCGATGAGGTCTTGGATAACATGTTTTAGCTTGAGACAATTATTTGTCTTGTGCCCCTTGTTTTTGTGGAAGACACAATAAGAGTTATCATCCCACCATCTAGGTTTGACCATTGGTTCCTAAGGTTTAGAATCGAGAATTGTAAGAACTTTGTTATCCACCAATGTTTTTAAGATGGTCTCAAGAGGTTCCCCCAAAGGTGTAAATGTTCTTTGGGGTTTTGAAGTCCATGTTCATCCCTTGTCATTATCATTGTTCGTTTTGGGAATGGGAGGTGTTGCTTTAGCCTCTTTTCTTGCTTACATACCATTGGTCAGATTGAATACTTTGGGTTTAGAATTAATGTTAGAGGCATCAACTACTCTGTCATTAACAACATTTTTGTTTTTTTTCCACCATTTAGGCTTGGATTTGGAGCTACTGCCTTTGCTTTTATTTTGAAGTGTGATCTCACCCTTTTTGACCATGACTTCCTTAATACGGAGGGAATTTTTAATCATCCTATCAAAGATAGGAGAATATTGCATTTGTAGAGCATAGCTTAATTCAGGTATGAGATTATTGACAAAGATTTCCATCTTTTCAGTCTCAGGAATGACTCTTGAATATCATGCAAAAATCTTCCTCCATCTTTCTAGGAAGTGTGTAAATGATTCTCTAGTTTTCTGTTTGGTGTTACATAGATCCATCATGGTGATGTCATGTTGGATGTTGTAGGAGTAGTGTTGAATGAACCATTGCATCAACTCCTCGAATGTTTTGACCTTAGGATTCAACTTTGAAAACCACTCCATGGCATTTCCTCCTAGACTTCCTGGAAACAGTTGCATGAGGTTAGTGGGTTCGTGCATGTACTCAATGCTTAGAGCACAAAATTATCTTACATGGTTATGTGGATCAGTTTCCCCTGTGTATTTGTCATACTTTGGCCTTGCCACATTAGGAAACAATGGGACCATAGTGATACTCTTATCGAAAGGAAATGGACAAATGGTGTCCAAAGAGTATTTTGTTTTAGGTTTGTCCTTCTCTTGTTTGAAGTTTGTGAGCTCCATTTGCATCTGATTGAGCTGTTTGGTAAGGATAGATATGGGGTTTGGTACTTCCTTTTCTTTGAGATTGTCCACATTGTAATCCTTGGATAATTTGACACCCATTGATGCTAGATGGATAAAGTACTTTTCTTTATCATCGCCAATTATTCATTCCAATAACTTGTGGATCCTTTTACTTTGTTTAAGCTTCTCATACTCATCTTCAGGGATTTCTTCCTCACTATCTGACCCAAATGGATTATGTTCAAACTTTGGTCTTTCTTCTTCTTCTGTGCCTATAGATTGTGCTCATTTTCCATCATCATAACCCTCAAAGGCCTTACTCCATTCGTTAGTGTGGCTATCCATTTGAGGTGAATCAAGATCAAAAAGGGAACTATGATAAGTTTCTCCTTGGAAGTGTGGTATTTTAGGAGGCACTTTTGATCATTTAGTTGTGTACTGGTTGCGTCTTGTGTTGACCATGAAGTTTGTTTCTCAACTTCGTTAATGTTTCCCAATAGTGCAAGTAAGGATTCTAGATCATTCAAGTGGGCGTGTTTAGGTAGAAGTAACTATGTTGTTTGTTGATGGATGTAAATGATTCTAGTGTCAGAGGGTTAGAATGCCCTGATAGTGAGCTGAGAACCAAGTTGTTGATAGAAAATGAATAGACCACACGTATTGAACCTGATTGTGAAAGACTGACTATGCATGCAAGGTGGACATTTTGAAAGTTTTTGAAAATAACAGTAGGGAGACCAGAAGAGACAACAGGGACCAACTAAAGAGAAAAAAGGGTACCTAAATCAACTGAGACCTCCTAAGAAAAACTGCTAGAAATGCCCACTGCCCTGAATGCGAGATCCCAGATATGAGCCTCTGATGGCACTGGATGTGATCCTAAAATCGAGATGCAACTATATGCTGACTAAATGCGATCCAATGCACCAGATAAAATCCTAAATCCTAAATACGACTTGGGAAAAATAGGATGCGATCTTATGATGGTCTTGTCAGTTTTGGTTAATTTTGAAAAATTTGTTTTTGAAGTGCGTTTGTTTCCAAATTTCATCAAGAGGTATTTGTAGGATGTGAAAAACACTTGTACTCCAGGGTTTGAAATTTGTTGATTTCTTTTGAGGAGCTTATCTTTTTAGTGATCTTTTGGACATGTCAAACAGTTTTGCATTGTTAAAAGGATGAATCAAACACTCTTTTGTCCTATTTTCTAGGTGGAGGATGAAAATCTTTGCTTGTTGGCTTAGGTACACACTCAAATGCTAATCAGAATATAGCCATCACCAAGCACGCAATGGCTCCAGTCATGATGTTGTATTAGCCGACTCCAAATGCAAGTGAGGGCACGATATGATGAGTGTCTTGGGGCAATTACTTTTTTCCTTGCACAAATATTATCACCCTTTCTGGGATGAATCAGGTATTCTTTTAGTTGAATGTGTTGTAGATTATTGGGCAATCCATTCAAAACTGTCCCCCATAGAATTGCACAAGGAAAAATTGAGGCATATAGCCCTATGAGTACCTGAATATATATAGTCTCACAAGCAATATTCAAGCGGCTCCGCTCTATATATACCCTAATATGTTGAAGGAATGATGTCAAAATTCCAAGAACAAAACCAATTCCATCTTTCAAGGCTTTGGCCTATAAGGAAACAACTATTTATAGTGAGCTGGAAGGGTTGGCGTAAGACCTGTCCTCACTTGGGTCGTTCCTGGGAGATTTTTTCCTCAACTGACAGGCCCTCTACTATTAAAAAGATCGATAACTAGGATTGGCGAGCTTAGGATTTCTAGATTTCTGATTCTTCAAAAGAAGAATAGCATGCTCTCCTAGTCCATGTTGTTTTCTCCTCAAACACTTAAAACAAAGGTTCTTTCCCTCAAGCTATGTTGAGCCTGATTTAATTGTTCCTATCTTTAAAGAAAACAAAAAGGAAAAGTTTGTTTTGTTCAATTAACCACAAGATTTAGTGAGTTTGTGTTGTTCAATTTCTAATCCAAAAGCAATTAAACAATGTGTTTGTTCATTGAGTCCACATATTTAGTGCTTTGTTTTGTTCAATTAATGAATCTGAAAAAGAATTATACGATTTTGTTCATTGATCCCACATAATTTAGTGATTTGTGTTTGTTCAATTTCTATCCCAAAATGAATTAAACAGTGTGTTTTCTTGTTTAGTTACCCCCAATTTTGTCACAAATTATAAGACAACGTCCGACTTTCTGATTTTCCTCAAGAGGAAAAGAGAATAATATATAGTTGTTTTAGCAAGTGGAGAAATGGTCTTAAGTTCTTGAAAAGTAAATAAAATAGAAGTCAAGATGGGGGGTTTGACAACCTATAAAAACCACGTTAGTATCTGCTTAACCCAACTCCATGAAAACTGCCAAAAATACCTGCAAAACACTTGTTAATCTGTAAGAGACAAAAAGCACAACTTGTCAAACTTGTTAGGATTAGGAAAATGAAGTAGACAATCTTTTCAACCAAATACGAGCCTAAAATCCTATTGAATGTGATATAGTATTTGGGATGTGAGATTTTTCATCGGATATGAGCCTTTGCTGACCAGATGTGAGCCAGAACCAGAAATGATCTGAGAAATCTCGGATGCGAGCTGGAATTTACGCGGTGCGAGGGCGTATCCGGGATGTGACCCTGCAAGATTAAATGTGATTCTGTGATCAATTCTTGAGTATGAAAATTGCCAGAAAGAGTTCGAAAACAAGGCTAAATTGAAATTTGAGCCCCACAGTGGGCGCCAAAAATGTGTGTGTAAATGGGTACCTGATGAAAAAGACACAAACACTCAATAAGTCATTGCATTAGTCTAAAAGGTTAGATAAAATGTTCAAAACCACTAATATCGACCTATTTCCTACTATCTAGGAGTGTAATTAGTAACATATCAACCCTTAGTATATGCTACAAATCAATGACGAATACAACCTAGCACGAAGGATTTCAGATTAAAAATAAGCTAAAAGATGGTAAAGCATGCAATCTAGCTCTAAGAGTTGAAATGAAAACAATGCAAAAGCATGAAATGAAAGATGAAATATGATTCTAATGTTAATTTAACAACATAACAATGTAGTTTTGATCTAATGTGAAGGCTTATTTCCTCTCAAAAATGGCTTCTATTTATAGAAGAATGAGAGAGAGAGAGAGGGGGGACAAGGTGAATTAATGAGTGAAGGAGCTCATTAATGAAGGTGTAAGAGACATTAATTCCCAAGGCATTAATAAGGCATGGGAGAGACATAGGCTTAAGGCATCTTCATTAATAAGGCATTAATGAAAGCCTTAAAGAAGCAAGGTAGAGTGTAAGAGGATAGCTTGAGAAAGTGGACTTTAAGAAAGTCAAACTTGAGAAAGTGGACATTCTCAAGTGGGTTGAGTTGCTAAGCATTCCTTAATGGAATGTGACAACATTAGGAAGCGGGTTAGGACTAGAATTAGGATTAGGATTAGATTAGCATGGGTGAATGGGTTGAGAAGGGTTAGAACCCAGGGTAGAAGTGGTTGAGATAGGTTAGGTTGGGGTTTGGGGGAATATTAATTAAATGA
>MU227087.1:543954-576155 GCA_018584345.1 Thuja plicata | reverse complement strand
AAATGTGCTTTTGGAGTCACAAAGGAGAAACTCCTAGGACATATTGTATCTAAAGATAGAGTAAGAATTGGCCCTGAAAGAGTTTCCTCTATTGATAAATCCCTCAACCAAAGAATGTCAAGGGCATTCAATCTTTCTTTGGACAGGTGAATTTGCTAAGGAGATTTGTTTCAAATTTTGCAGAAATAAGTATTCCCATTTCAAAGATGATGAATAAAGGAGCCAAGGTGGAATGGAATGAATAAGCATCTAAAGAATTTTTAAATATTAAAAAATCTATCAAAGATGCTCATGTTTTGAGAACACCTAATTATGATAAACCTTTGCAATTTTTTCCTTTTCTTCATACAATATTGTTGCTGCAGTATTGTTGCAAAATAATTCAAAGGGTTTTGAACATCCCATTTCCTTTTTCAATAAGTCTTTACAAGAAACAAAATTAAATTATGACATATGGAAAAACAAGCATATGCTCTGGTTAAAGCTATCAAAGCTTTTAGATGTTATTTGGTAGGAGCAATTATAATTGCTTATGTGTCTAGTTTTGTTGTGAAGGACATTCTAGTTCAACATGAAGTTTTAGGAAGGAGGTGTAGATGGATAAACAAAATCCAAGAGTTTAATATTGATATTCATATCACAAAATTGGTTAGAGGCCTAGGACTTGCAAAATTATGGCTTAGAGAAATTTAGATGTAAATCGGGTAAATATGTTAGAAGAAGAGAAAAGGCCTTATATTTGTGATATGGATTGTTGTAAATGGTATAAGGACATCATTGGATATTTAAAAAAAATGATGTTGTCTCCTGAAATGGATGAAAATATAAATAGAACAGTTAAGTTACATGCCATTAAGTATGCAATAATACATGGTTAGCTATGGTGGAGAAGCAATGAAGGAGTATTGCTCAAATGTGTGGACTATGAGAAATCCAAGAACTTGTTGGAACAAATGCATAATGGTTCATGTGGGGTCCATTAAATGGCTAAGACTACTACACATAATATTATGCGATTTGGTTTTTGGTGGCCTATTATCTTCAAGGATGCTCACAGTTATTTCAAGAAATGTGATACTTGCCAGATATTTGCAGGTAAGCTTAAGTTTAGTGATAATTTACCTTTTAGGCCTGTTATATTTGATGCACATTATAAAAAATGGGGAATGGATTTCATTGGATAAATTCCTAACAAGTCTAGTGGAGGTCATTCATGGATCTTGGTAGCCACTCACTAATACATTTGGGCCTCATTTCGACCTTCATTTTCAACCAAAGGCCATTTTGGCTTGTTATGTTCACTTTTTTTTTGTTTATGTCCCAAAAAGGTCAAACTTTCAACTTTAGTTAAGTTTATTGTCAAAATTTTGACCAAATTGGGATATAAACAAAAAAAAAATGAAAAAGTGATCAAACTTACTTCATTTTGTCTTAGCCAGATCGCGGGTGGGAAGAAGGGCTTCATGATAATTGTGCATCATCCGAATACTAGAAGGGCTTCATGAGCATTGTGCATCATCCTAATACTGGTATGTAGCTTGATTTCCTAATCTGGTATACACGAAATTACATTCATAGTGTTAGGGTTTCTTAGCTAGATTTATAATATAGCTAGGGTTTCCTAATGGTATACACATATCCATGACATTACATTCTCAGTGTTAGGGTTTCCTAGCTAGATTTTTAATGTAGCTAGGTTTTCCTAATGGACATTGCCATAACAATACAAGTAAATTGCTACAAATAGGAATCTTAACAGATATATTACCTTGTTGTATGGAGGACAATCCCACTGGTAAATATTTTTTGGTTTAACATCTCTGTGAATATTTTTCATCCACAAATCCTCGTGAAGATAAAGAAGCCCGCGGGAAATCCCAAGGATAATGTTATAACATTTTTTCCAATCTAACAGTCTAAATTTTTTTGGATCTGCAATCCCAATTCTTAGACTATCATGTCTTTCAAACAACGTTGGAATACTAAAAATATTGATGAGAAAGGGAATGATCACAAAACCAAGTGTAACTTACCAAAGAGGAAGGTGTCAAGGCTCTTGTTGGGAAAATACTCATAAATAATAAAAATTTCATCTCCCTCAATGCAAAATCCCAATAGTTTCACAAGGTTTTGATGTTGAACATTGGCCACAAGTTTCACTTCATTCATAAATTATTCATTACCCTGTGTTGACTTCGCAGACAGTTTTTTCACTACTATTTCCTTTCCATCTTTTGTTCTTCCCTGAAAGATGAAATCAAAATAAGACCTTTCTATGTCTGTTTAAACATATTTCCTAATCCATGGAAACACTATGTCTTTCGGGGAATAGAGGTTCACCTTGTATATGGTTCCAAAACCATCTTGTCCAAGCTTCTCATTTTCATGAAAATTGTCAGTGGCTTCTGCCAGTTCTTTTAAACCGAAGTCAAAATGTTTCTCCTATTGAAATAACCTCTCTTTTGAGTGAATATTTAACTGATTCCTCTCTCATTCTTGTTGTGAAACTATATCTCCCTCCTTAAGATCAATTTTGTGTTTTTGAAAAATAAAGACTTGTGTATACAAGTAACCAAAAAGTAAGAAAATGTAAATATAAAAAATGTCTAAGAATCTATTGTGAATTAGAATTTACCCCACTACTTATTTTGAATAACAATGACCCTGATCTTCTTAATATAATTGTCCTCAATGTTTTCTTGACTCCAAATTTATCTTGAACACCATTTTCAATGCATTCACTTCTATTGGTCACAATATGATACTTTAAACTCATCTCACTAATTTGAAACTTGAAGATATGTCTCTTCATGACATGTCTACTTTTGAAAACATGGACCTAATCTCTATCAAAAAAATTTATAGTACTATTCTTCCATGATATCCATGGTAACTCATCATATTCACAACAATAATCCATAACACTATTCTATAGCCCTCATCACAATGGTGTCCTATGTTCTTGATAGTAAAATAGTAATGTCTTCCTCTTTCATGTTTGATGTCATATTGTTTTGGTGTTGCATTCAAGAAATTTTCTTACTATTCCTTCTTATCTTCATGAATCAGTCATGCTCCCTATTTTATGCATCATTGTTATTTATAATAGTCATGAATATCACTCTATAACACATGTCAAGCATTTATTTGAACATAAATATAATAACTATCACTGTGTTATATGGACTATGGTTGTCTATTACTGTGAATCCTTGTAGAATGGTCTATTTTATTTTAATACTTCTGGTAGGAAGGTGTTCTTCTTTGGTCATTTAAGAGGTTCGTATTTCATATCAAGAGTAGGGATAAGGGAGCATAAAAATATATATTAAACTAGGGCTATCTATGATCTCCAAGAAACCTTTGGAATTTGTGTATCCTTGTGGTTAATTTTTTTTCCAAAATAATGAGTCCTTGGTCTGTATTTGCAAAAGGGTCTAATAAAAATCCTTGAAACCCTTGTTTTCATGCTTCTAACTATAAAATTTGGTCCTAAAACCCTAAGCATCGAAGTGGTTTCTAATTCTGCGTTACCTTTTTTCCACTTAAGTTATGTGTCTTGCATGTGTTCTTTTAAAAGATGTTCATGTTCAATAGGTTGTAAATTTCCTAACGTCGTGGTCCTTTATTATTTCCTAAGTCCAAAGTTCGTGAGTACTTTATTAAAATATTATCTGTCAAGCTAATGTGTTTTAATCCAATGGTTCATGCATTCCCATGATGAGAAGATGACCAAGATCTAAACATCAAGGCAATGCGTCATGGTGCCATGTGTCTTTGGCGGGACCAGCTGTAGTCAAGATACAAATCAAAGGATAACTATAGATTCTTTTAAATCTAATGGCTCGTGCATTACCTTCATACCAAAGATGTGGGTGAATTAACTTCAAGGGATTGCATTGTGATGTGTGTCTCCTCAGTGGGCCCAAGCATGATCAAAGAGATGAGGTTAAATAGAGCATATATCAGACCTGATCTAACAACCCACGCAAAGCCTTATGGTAAAGTTGCAGATACAATAACCTTAAAGGGAAAGCACCATGGTGACACCAAGAATCCAGTGAGTCCAGTAGGGTGATTAAAGATTCAGTAAATATATGACTTCTCTGGAAAGATCTGACGGTTGGCATTAATCCTCAGTGAAAAGATGATCAAAGGATAAGCTTCAAGGGATTGTATCATGATGACGCATGTCCAACCAAGCAAGTTGAAGACCACGGTTAATGAAAAGACAATTAGGTAAAGATATGAAAAATTAAGGAAGATCTAATAGCTAGCGCAAAGCCTCCAATAAAAGGTGAGGTGATTTTAGCCATTGAGGCATTGCGAGGTGCTACCATGTGTCCCTGTAGATCAAAGCCGCAAGTCATAAAGATTAGTTAAAGGTAGTAAGGATCATAAAAGATCAGATGAATGGCGTAAAGCTTGGAGAATAAAATAATCAATCTTTAGCCATCAAGGGAATGCACTGTGATGACGCGTGTCCTAAGTGCTAGGACCCTCTGTTAGCATAAAGTAAATAAAGTGTGAGCATCTTCAGAAAGATCTAGCGGTGAGCGTAAAGCCTCAGATTGAAAGTTCCTAGAGCATAATCTTCAAGGGAATGCACTGTGATGACACATGTCCAAAGAGATGAACATTGTAAAAGACTTGTTGTGAGCTGTCTGATGTGAAGAAAAGTTGTCAGGATCAATGATCGTGTTTCAAAGGAGTTAAGTTAGAAGTTCTAAACCGTTAACCACAATATTTTGAACTTAGATGAAGTAATGGAGAACATGCATTTTCCACAGTAAGAATTTAATGCTAAGAAGTGATGGGATTTCTATGTGATTGATCATTCAACTCTTTGTCGAATTTGTGGAGCAAAACAAAGCTTCAGTGATCACATTTTAACTCTCAGGTTGTTTGCAAAATGGGTAAATTTATGATGCAAGTTTTGTCTAAATTCTAAAGTCTAAAGAATTATTAGGGCTTGCAGTCACTTTATTCTGTTATAAAAATTTTATTGAATCATTAGATTATAAAGATCCTAAATTCAAGATGCCTCCTAGGAGAGAGTTTAAGGGCCACATAAATTATAAAGATAGAAATGTGTGTTATGACCTATTGTAGAAATTAACTAGGTCAACAAATGATTCAACGAAAATCAAAGAATTGGTACCTAAGAGTCCACATTTAAAAATTGGTGAAGTTCTGTATGATTTGGGATAGTGGGCTATGGATGCAAATATAGGAATGACTGGTTTGGCTTTGTTCAGCGTACTTTTTAGCCAGAGAAATGCTTTTGCTCCTAATAGTAATGTGTGGCAATTTGATGTGGGCAAGTTAGTGGTGCCTGGGATTTTCATGGATATAGACATGCTTATGCAAATAGCCAAAAAATATGACAAAATATCTAGGGTGGTCAGAGGTAAGGATGGACATATCATGGTCAGTATAACTATAGAGGAAATCAAGGAAGTTTTCAACTTAATTGAAGAGGATACCCTATGGATAAAATTGATTTCAAAGAATTTACAGAAGTGTATCAAGTGCAAAAGGATTATTTGAGAAATGGACCATTGAAATAATATTTTAACAAAATTGGGGATTTGATCATGGTAAGGCCAAATACCAAGGAACCTTTCAAATTGGATTACTTTACCCCAAAGGCCATAGGAGTATATAGGGATTTATGTCAGATTTGTGGGGATGATGAAGAGAAGGAAATGCCAATCGATTATATGTTCATGATGGTACAAATTTTTCATCCTCATTTGGCTATAATTTTTTATTTTGCCCCATATATTGCAAACTTGATACATGAAGGTTTGATAGGCATCCAGGATAAAAAGGTGACTAGGCCTTTTACATGGTATTCCCTGCTGATGCACATGTTTTTATTTAAAGGGGTAGATTATTTTGAGAAGGAGATGGAATTGACAAGGGTCAAAGATGATGAAGATATGCCCGTAGAGTTGTGGAATGCAGACATGTCATGGGATAACAAAGAAGAAAATTAGATTAATTTTGATATATATTTTTCTGCTAGAATTAGAGCATTATTGCTAACTGATGATCCCAGAATGCCTTTGACACTTTTGCAACTATTGAGGCCTAAATAATATAGTCAATAATTGAAAAATAGTGCATAATTGGGGAGATGTTATTATTTACACAGTGAAATAGTATTCAGAATTTATGGCTTTAGGAGAATCCCTAATATATTACCTTGTAGGGTACCTGCCAAGTTAGGGTTGGAAAAAATAATAAGGAAAATTGGAGGTCTATAGGAGGAGACATTAATAGGAAGAGGAAAAGGAACTACTTTTCCCACAATCACAACAACCCATCAATTCATTATTACAAAGGGAGGGTGGATACACCTAGATACATATATGGCCCCTTATCATTTGAATACTATAGTGTCAAGATGTGCTGACCCTGAAGCTTTCATTAAAGATATGTTCAGGGAGAAAAAAAGATGCCTAGTACTGAACCATCAATTCAACTTTCCTAAGTATGTGATCAGAAATAAATTTGATCTGATAGAGCAGGAGATAAAGAAGGAAAAATGGCTGGCATACAAGAAGATCCTAGATTTTGTACAACACTTTGATAAGTTGTATGACCCATTAAATGATTTTTAGCCTTGGGCTAAAAAGATGGAATCTTTAATAGAGATGTTTGAAGACATCATGTAGGAACTAAATCAAAAAAGGGCTAACATCTTGCAATCGAAACCGAAAAGAGCCAAAGCAATGATGAGCAGGATACTTCCTGTTAGAAATGTCTCCCTAGGGAAATATATGGTATATGAAAGGAGAGGGTATAGTATAGTCTTGCCACAAGCTAAGAAGACCCTGGATCCAAAGGGGAAAAGGCCATTAGACCCACATACTCAATCATTTTCATCCCCAAAAAGGCAAAGGATGGAAGGAGAACAACAACAACAACAACAGGAAAATGTATACTCTCCTTCCCAATCTCCACTATGTATTGATGAACAAGCTGTAGCAGAATAGTTGTTGCAAATGGGAGATGCTAGACAAATTTTTGTCACAGCCCAAGAATTACAGGAAGGGATGCCATAGGTTCCAAAGCATGCTTCAATGGATCTGACTATTGAAAAATATGCTGGTAAGGAATTGGACCCCTTGACACAACAAGCCAGTGATGAGTTTCTCTCTGATGACAATTTTGTCAAGGCTAGGGTGTTCTTATAATTTTTATGGAGAAACCACATGAATGAATTCAAGGAGAAGTGCCAACAAAAGAGTGAGGAAAAACCTACAAGGAGTGAAAAAGAGATTGAAAATGAAATAAAAAAAGAAATGATATCTCAATTTGAAAAGATAACTCCTGAGGAAGGAAGGGCACTGGTCAAGAAGGAAGGAGTATTGATACTTCCAGAGTGGGATCTTGCAGATGCCATTGTTTTTTATGTTGTGAGAAAGGAGACAAAAATTGTTCATACTACTGAGACAGAGGAAAGACAAGCATCCAAGGGAGTGAAATTTAGTGAAGATCATGCAACCCTTGTTATGTGGCACATAAAAAGGAAAAGCCTTAAGGTATCTGGTGATGGTGATCAGGCTGAGCATGCAGGTAGCCTCATAGTGAGGAGAGTATCAGATACCTCAAGAGTAGAAGAAGCTAACCTCACTCTTGAAACAAAAAATTAAGCTTAAAGTTAGCTGAGAAACAAGAAGATGCACTTAAGAGCTTGAGGGAAAAGTATGAGATAGTGATGAAAGATTATAACGATGAGAGGATCAAGTCTATTGAAAAGGACAATAAAATTGGCTTGAAGGAAAACAAATAGTTCAGTTTGTTCCTTAGAGGATGATCACACAAGATCCTCATCAAACCATCATCATCAAGCCCAATCATCACTTACTCTCCTTCCCCTGCACCATAAAGTCCCTCTACACGAGAAGAGTTGGAACAAGAGAAAGCAATATTGATTGTTGAAAGAACTGAGCTGGAGAGATCAAAAAAGGAATGGGTTGAACAGTTTGCATCTTTTAAAGAAGCAGAGGCATGGGTGAAATAGAAATATGCTGACAAAATACATAACACCCTCATGCATTGTACTCATGAATTAGTTCCTATTGCCATTTATTCACAGTGGAAGAAAATTGTCAACATATTGAATGAATATAATACAGAAAAGGATAGTTGGGATCAAATGGTGGATAGATGGAAGGGAAAGATAGGAGAATTGAAATTCTTCCATACCACATGCAAAGAAGAAAATAATGTTTATATTATCTTAACTGGTACTTATAAATGTGTCAAATTACTAATGGACATGGATATAAGAAGGAGCATCGTCATCAGGAAAGTAATGGCTTTGAGAAAGGAATATTCAAAGGATCGGTATGAGATGTTTCCCAATATTTTTAAGAAGAGTGGAGATATAAAAGATGAAGCATTATGGCATAGACAAATGAATGAGGCATTGGCGATAAGAACCAATAGCATAATTACCCTAGAAAGTACACTCTTGTTTGTTCAAACAGTTGAGATATTTGGTAAGGCTAGAGAATTTTTTGAATTTTGGTCAAAATAAATTGAGAAGGAAAGCTTCACCTAGAGTGAGATTAATAGCAGAAAGGATGAAGTCATTAGTTTTGCTTGGCCGAGTGATGAGGTGTATGCCTCCTGGAAGGACATGTACATTATGGTTGATCAAGAAGAAGGTGACAATATGCAAGTGGATAGTTAGGCCAACTAGATTGGATGATACAGGTAAATATGAAGATCCTACATCACCAACATCAAAGACAATAGACTTCAGGTGGTTGCTTTTGAACAACTTTGAAGCAGTTTCAAGTACCAAGCGATCAAGAGACAAAATATGTTAAATATCTATTGTAACAAGAGTGGTTTCACTCCATTAGCTATTTTGTCTTTTTATTGAGTCATTGATTTTTTCCTTATTCCAAATTATTTGTAGCTTGTTGCAATCCTATTCTATAAAAGGATTCCCAGGATCATTGGAAAGGGGCTAGAAAATTGGGATTGTAAACAATTTGTAAGGTTTTTAGTCAAGAGGGGAAATATAGTATAATTTATACTAGATAGTTGTAAGAAATCAAAAATAAAGTTGAGAGATCTTTTGCAAGTTATTGAAGAGGTCATTTCTAAGTATTTTTTGTATACTAAAATAAGATTTTCTGAATTTAATACAAGGATCTGGATTCCAATCTCTCATGTGTTATGTGTCTTGTGAGTTATGAATTTTCTGATTCATTAGCATATTTTTCTCTATGTTTATGTACTTGTTTGAGAGTTCTGATCTAGGATCAGATTAAATTAGGCTCTGATTAATGCATAGATTAATTTGACACATGCTAGGATTCTATTAGTAGTAGGGGTTTAGGTAATTGTGTTATGATTTAAAAATCTCTAGTGAATATTTGTTTCAGTATATTGTATCTGACATAAAATATAGCCCAATTGATAAAGCACTGATCTAAAGTTGACAAGCTCTGTATTATTGCATATCTAGTTGCATATCGGTTGTGTTTACCTATAAACAAACATTTAAATCCATTAAGTCTACATTTTTATAAGTTTTTTGTGAATTCCTATCTCATGCTCCATTTCATGGTTGATGTTCAATGGATAATTAGCCAATTATCTAGTATCTCCCAGTTATGTTGAGTCATTGTGATATTACTGCTTGATAGTACCATATCAGATATATCAGGAGGTATTATAGGGTATCCCCCTTGGTGTAGCAGGACCTAAAGAGTAGAAGTGTTAGGAGAGTGCTTGTTAGTTGGTCCTTTTCTTGCATGAACAAGTATTTGGAGGTGGCTCCTCTATACGACAATCATAAGGAGAAGAGGTTATTGTTGTTTTATTGCAACATAAAAATAAACCAACACCTTGAACAAAAAAAAATGTTTCTATTACTACATTGAAAGTGCTTGGGGTACATACAAAATTTTTAAAAGTGGTAAATTAAAGCAGAGTTTCTAATGCTATGAATTATTTAACTATGAAAACCTAATGGTGTTCCCTTCTATGTTTGGTAGTGGCTTGCAATTTCATTGGACAAAGATTTATTTGTAGCTAATGGGTTATCCCTTGTATAGTTTGTGTGTACATTGAGAAACAAGCACTAAAATTATTTATTTACTCTACCACATAGTATGCTTTAAAATATTCAACCCCATCTCTAAATGGGTTGCTTAAACCTATTAATTTTGCATGGAAGATGATAATTATTATCAAAGTTAAATTCTCTTTAGCTATAAGTGGATAGGGATTTTTTGAATTCCCTTTTTTATGAAGTGTTGTGCAATTACTTTCATGTTATGTTTTATTCTTGAGTATTTATTCTACAATGTAAAAAATATTTTGGTGGATTTTCTTTGAGGGAATATATTACCAATGTTGTTTTGTTTCTAAAAAATATAATTTATTAGTATCCCTTGAAGCTCATATATAGTTTCATTCACGATGTTAGATCACATCATTTTGAAATATCCAATTGAATACACATACAAAACTTAAAATTTTTGAGGTTTTGATATTGTTTATAGTTATTTTCTAATCAAAATGGGGTTTTTTTCTATTTAAGTATCAATCTTAGAAATTTTAATGATAGTAGTATGATAAATATGCACAAGTCATAGATATACACTATCCTAGTCAGATATTTTCTATTGTCAATTGAAACTTGAAACTTGAAACTTCGAGGACTATGGTAGGTTCCTTAAATTAGGAAGTTTCTAGTTTCACTTTTTTTTATGTCTCACCATAACTTGTTAATGGAAAATGTTTCAAATTTCTACCCCTTAATTTCATTTTACCTTTTTATCTAACAAAAGAATACCTTGATAAATAACTTGTCAATTTGAGTTGACTTGTAAATAAAGAGGAATTTTGGTGCAATGACTGAGGAACACTTGTGAATGTGTGGCCTAGAATGAAACCTCTCTTTCTCAAATGAGGTAAGCATCCCATAAACTGGATGTAAATGTGGCAAAGATATGATATAAAAATCACATGCTACACCCTTAGGGTAAAGATTAACTAGCTCATGTTTTCTGCTGGAAGTTGTAGGACTCTGATTGGAGCTTCATAGCTAGATATAAGGTTTGATAATTACCTAGTAAAAGAAATACATTTGAGAAAAGTTCTTATGCCAGCCTCTGATATTTTTTTTACACCCATGAGCTGACATCTCTTTCAGACATTGTCTCAAATGAAGATGCCCTAAGGTAAACAATGAATTAAGATGCCCTAGAGGACTATAAAAATGTCTCAAACTGAAAAATAGAAAACATTCAAGGAGATTTTTGTTGACGGAATATGTAATAGTCATTTTCTCACACATAGCATTGTTAAAGGAGTTGATGTGATGTGTTTGATCTTTCTTTTCAAGTCTTGAATAGATGAAATTATAAACATGGTGCTTACTATATGCCACTTCCCTATCACAGGAAACACAAGGCAAAAACTATGAAATTTCATTTTGTTTTGAGTATTGTGTCACTACTCACCATAAAGGGGACTGGTTGAAGAAAAAGATTGGAAAGAATGTGATCCAAATAAATTCAAGTTTAGCTACAAGAGGAAAAAAAGGAAGGAGGACACTCAACATCCTCTCATAAATCACCAATGACTATGTGATTCCTTGTTTTGTTTTCTATTGTGGTGTGTGCTCCTATTTTCAATGTTTTTTTAATAATTGAAAATTTCACATTGTGGGGGGAATATAACATTAGTATTGCACTCCAGTGGCAATAAAAATTTATTGTGGTATTATAGATTGAGTGATAATGATCAATCACAACTTCTATTTCTATTTATGTGTTATTTCCTTATGTAACCTTATGATGTAAAATACTGCAGTGAACAAAAGTACTAGTGTAATGTAGTTCATTAGTCTTGAAATAGTCAGTAGTAATATAAAAAACCATGTGAGGTGATATATGTAGTTAAAATATATATCCAAGCATAGGTTAAAAAGCATATTTTTAGGTTTCCTATTGATTCCAAAATTCCCAAAGACACAAGACAATGTTGTGTGTCTAGAAGCAAAGGTCAATGACTATTAAGGACATGCCCAATTTGCTTAGCTTTCAAAGTTTTGAATATCTGAGATGTTGCCATGTATTCAGGAATGAAGATACATGGGGATAGAAGGCTCCAAAACAAGAGCATAAAATGTTGGGTGGAAGGAACTAGATAAGATTTCAATTCTAAATTACATCACTAGTTTAATCAATGATTGCTAGGAATCATGTAGTGGTGAAGGTGTATGCGAAAATTTTATTCCCAGAACTTAGGAAAGAATTTGTAATTAAAAACTATTTGATTGTAGATGGAGCAAGGAAAAACCAAAGATTTAATTGGAAAAATTTTGAAAGCACTGTTAACATGATAACAAGTCAAATCCCTATTAAAATGGGTTTCCACTAAATTTGCATTAATTGGTAATGGTCGAAGATGAAGTTTTGGTTTGTGCTCTACGAGAACTTTTAAAGCACCATGACATAGTTAGGAGATTGGATTTAGAGAGATCTATATCCCTTGAGGAAGATCACATGTTTAATTATCATCGAAAGATTGATTGATTCAGCGATGTGGAACCTCAGAATGGCTTGTTATGAGATTACAACTCATTATCATTGAAAGGTTGATCGATTCGGCCATGTGGAACCTCAGAACGGCTTGTTATGAGATTACAACTCATTATCATCGAACGGTTGATTGATTCGATGATGTGGAACCTTAGAACAACTTGTTATGAGATTACAACTTATTATCATCGAACAATTGATCGATTTGGCGATGTGGAACCTCAGAATGGCTTGTTATGAGATTACAACTCATTATCATCGAACGGTTGATCGATTCGGCGATGTGGAACCTCAGAATGGCTTGTTATGAGATTACAACTCATTATCATCAAACGGTTGACCGATTCGGTGATGCGGAACCTCAGAACAGGTTTTTATGAGATTGTAGCTGATTATCATCGAATGGTTGACCGATTCAGTGATGTGGAACCTCAAAACAGCTTGTTATGAGATTGCAACTCATTATCATCGAATGGTTGATTGATTTGGTGATGTGGAACCTCAGAATAGCTTGTTATGAGATTACAACTCATTATCATCGAACGATTGATCGATTCGGCGATGTGGAACCTTAGAAGGGCTTGTTATGAGATTACAACTCATTATCATCGATCGATTGACCGATTTGGTGATGTGGAACCTCAGAATAGCTTGTTATGAGATTGCAACACATTATCATCAAACGGTTGAGCGATTTGGCAATATGGAACCTCAGAACAACTTGTTATGAGATTACAACTCATTATCATCAAATGGTTGATTGATTCGGCGATGTGGAACCTCAGAACGGCTTGTTATGAGATTACAACTCATTATCATTGAATGATTGATCAAGTCGGCGATGTGGAACCTCAGAATGGCTTGTTATAAGACTACAACTAATTATCATTGAACGGTTGATCGATTCGGTGATGTGGAACCTCAGAATGGCTTGTTATGAGATTACAACTCATTATCATCAAAGGGTTGACCGATTCGGCGATGTGGAACCTTAGAATAGCTTGTTATGAGATTGTAGCTGATTATCATCGAACGGTTGACCGATTCGACAATGTGGAACCTCAGAATAGCTTGTTATGAGATTACAACTCATTATCATCGAACGGTTGATCGATTTAGTGATGTGGAACCTCAAAACAGCTTGTTATGAGATTACAACTCATTATCATTGAATGGTTGATTGATTTGGTGATGTGGAACCTCAGAATGGCTTGTTATGAGATTACAACTCATTATGATCGAATGGTTGATCGATTCGGTGATGTGGAACCTCCGAATAGCTTGTTATGAGATTACAACTCATTATCATCGAATGGTTGATTGATTTGGCAATGTGGAACCTCGGAACGGCTTGTTATGAGATTACAACTCATTATCATCGAATGGTTGACCGATTCGGCAATGTGGAACCTCAGAACGGCTTGTTATGAGATTACCACTCATTATCATTGAACAGTTGAGCAATTTGGCTATCTGGAACCTCACAACAGCTTGTTATGAGATTACAACTCATTATCACCGAACGGCTGATCGATTCAGCGATGTGGAACCTCAAAATAGCTTGTTATGAGGTTACAACTCATTATCATCAAACGGTTGATCAATTTGGCAATGTGGAACCTCAGAACAGCTTCTTATGAGATTACAACTCATTATCATCATATGGTTGACCGATTCGGCGATGTGGAACCTCAAAATAGATTGTTATGAGATTGCAACTCATTATCATTGAATGGTTGATCGTATCGGCTATGTGGAACCTCAGAACAGCTTGTTATGAGATTACAACTCATTATCGTCGAACGGTTGACC
Organism: Thuja plicata; assembly: GCA_018584345.1. NCBI lineage: Eukaryota > Viridiplantae > Streptophyta > Pinopsida > Cupressales > Cupressaceae > Thuja > Thuja plicata. The sequence continues at coordinate 561,759 of MU227087.1, read as the reverse complement.
GATTTGGCAATGTGGAACCTCAGAACAGCTTATTATGAGATTGCAGCTAATTATCATTGAACGGTTGACTGATTCGGCGAGGTGGAACCTCAGAATAGCTTTTTATGAGATTGCAACTCATTATTATCAAACGGTTGATTGATTCAGTGATGTGGAACCCTAGAATAGCTTGTTATGAGATTACAACTCATTATCATCAAACGGTTGATCGCTTCAGTGATGTGGAACCTCAGAACAGCTTGTTACGAGATTACAACTCATTATCATTGAACGGTTGATTGATTTGACCATGTAGAACCTCAGAATCGCTTGTTATGAGATTACCACTCATTATCATCAAACGGTTGATTGATTCAGTGATGTGGAACCTCAAAATAGCTTGTTATGAGATTACAAGTCATTATCATCGAACGGTTGATCGATTTGGCAATGTGGAACCTCAAAATGGCTTGTTATGAGATTACAACTCATTATCATTGAACGGTTGACCGATTCGCCAATGTGGGACCTCAGAATGGCTTGTTATGAGATTATAACTCATTATCATCGAACGGTTGACCGATTCGATGATGTGGAACCTCAGAATAGCTTGTTATGAGATTGCAGCTGATTATCATCGAATGGTTGACTGATTCGATGATGTGGAACCTCTTAACAGCTTGTTATGAGATTGCAACTCATTATCATTGAACGATTGATCGATTCGGCAATGTGGAACCTCAGAACAGCGTGTTATGAGATTACAACTTATTATCATCAAACGGTTGATCGATTCGTTGATGTGGAACCTCAAAATGGCATGTTATGAGATTAAAACTCATTATCATCAAACGGTTGATCAATTTGGCGATGTGGAACCTCAGAACGGCTTGTTATGAGATTACAACTCATTATCATTGAACGGTTCACCAATTCGGCGATGTGGAACCTTAGAACAACTTGTTATGAGATTCCAACTCATTATCATCGAACGGTTGATCGATTCAGCAATGTGGAACCTCAGAATGGCTTGTTATGAGATTAAAACTCATTATCATCGAACGTTTGACTGATTTGGTGATGTGGAACCTCAGAACAGCTTTTTATGAGATTGTAGCTGATTGTCATCAAACGGTTCATTGATTCGGTGATGTGGAACCTCAGAATAGCTTGTTATGAGATTGCAACTCATTATCATCGAACGGTTGATCGATTCGGTGATGTGGAACCTCAGAACAACTTGTTATGAGATTACAACTCATTATCATCGAATGGTTGATCGATTCGGCAATGTGGAACCTCAAAATGGCTTTTTATGAGATTACAACTCATTATCATCGAACGGTTGATCAATTCGGTGATGTAGAACCTCAGAATGGCTTGTTATGAGATTACAACTCATTATCATTGAACGGTTTATCGATTCGACGATGTGGAACCTCAGAATAGGTTGTTATGAGATTACAACTCATTATCATCAAACGGTTGACCGATTCAGCGATGTGGAACCTTAGAATAGCTTTTTATGAGATTACAACTCATTATCATCGAACGGTTGATCGATTCAGCGATGTGGAACCTCAAAATAGCTTGTTACAAGATTACAACTCATTATCATCGAACGGATGATCGATTGGGTGATGTGGAACCTCAGAATGGCTTGTTATGAGATTACAACTCATTATCATCGAACGGTTGATCGATTCGGTGATGTGGAACCTGAAAATGGCTTGTTATGAGATTACAACTCATTATCATCAAACGGTTGATCAATTCGGCGATGTGGAACCTCAGAACAACTTGTTTTGAGATTACAACTCATTATCATCGAATGGTTGACCGATGCAATGTGGAACCTCAGAACAACTTGTTATGAGATTGTAACTCATTATCATCAAACAGTTGATCGATTCGGCCATGTGGAACCTCAGAACAGCTTGTTATGAGATTGCAGCTGATTATCATCAAACGGTTGATTGATTTGGCGATGTGGAACCTCAGAACAGCTTGTTATGAGATTGCAACTCATTATCATCAAATGGTTGATCGATTCAGCAATGTGGAACCTCAGAACGACTTGTTATGAGATTACAACTCATTATCATCAAATGGTTAACTGATTCAGCGATGTGGAAGCTCAGAATAGCTTGTTATGAGATTTCAGCTCATTATTATCAAACGGTTGACCGATTTGGCAATGTAGAACATCAGAAGAGCTTGTTATGATATTGCAACTTATCATCATCGAACGATTGATTGGTTCGATGATCTGGAACCTCAGAATGGCTTGTTATGAGATTACAACTCATTATCATCGAACGGTTGACCGAGTCAGCGATGTGGAACCTCAGAACAACTTATTATGAGATTGCAACTCATTATCATCGAACGGTTGAGCGATTCAGCGATGTGGAATCTCAGAATAGCTTTTTATGAGATTACAACTCATTATCATCGAACGGTTGACCAATTCGGCGATGTGGAACCTAAGAACAGCTTGTTATGAGATTACAACTCATTATCATCAAACGGTTGATCAATTCGGTGATGTGGAACCTCAGAACATCTTGTTATGAGATTACAACTCATTATCATCAAATGGTTGACCGATTCGTCAATGTGGAACCTCAGAATAGCTTGTTATGCGATTGCAGCTCATTATCATTAAACGGTTGATCAATTCAGTAATGTGGAAACTCAGAATGGCTTGTTATGAGATTACAACTCATTATCATCAAACGGTTGACTGATTCAGCGATGTGGAACCTCAGAATAGCTTGTTATGATATTGCTGCTGATTATCATCAAACGGTTGACCGATTTGGCAATGTGGAACCTCAGAATAGCTTGTTATGAGATTGCAACTCATTATCATCAAACGGTTGATCAATTCAGTGATGTGGAACCTCAGAACAACTTATTATGAAATTACAACTCATTATCATCGAATGGTTGATCGATTCGACAATGTGGAACCTCAGAACTGCTTGTTATGAGATTACAACTCATTATCATCGAACGGTTGATTGATTCGGCCATGTGGAACCTCAAAATGGCTAGTTATGAGATTACAACTCATTATCATTGAACAGTTGATCGATTCGGTGATGTGGAACCTTAGAATGACTTGTTATGAGATTATAACTCATTATGATTAAACGATTGACCGATTCAGTGATGTGGAACCTTAGAAAAGCTTTTTATGAGATTGCAACTCATTATCATCGAACGGTTGATCGATTCGGTAATGTGGAACCTCAGAATGGCTTGTTATGAGATTAGAACTCATTATCATCAAACGGTTGACCGATTTGGTGATGTGGAACCTTAGATCAGCTTGTTATAAGATTACATCTCATTATCATCGAACGGTTGATCGATTCGGTGATGTGGAACCTCAGAATGGCTTGTTATGAGATTACAACTCATTATCATCAAACAGTTGATCGATTCAGAGATGTGGAACCTCAGAATGGCTTATGATATTACAACTCATTATCATCAAATGGTTGATCGATTTGACAATGTGGAACCTCAAAATGGCTTGTTATGAGATTATAACTCATTATAATCGAACGGTTGACCGATTCAGTGATGTGGAACCTCAGAACAGCTTGTTATGAGATTGCAACTCATTATCATCGAACGGTTGAGCGATTCGGTGATGTGGAACCGCAAAATAGCTTGTTATGAGATTACAACTCATTATCATCGAACGGTTGATCGATTCGGTGATGTGGAACCTCAGAATAGCTTATTATGAGATTACAACTCATTATCATCGAACGGTTGATTGATTCGGTGATGTGGAACCTTAGAATGACTTGTTATGAGATTACAACTCATTATCATTGAACAATTGATGGATTTGGTGATGTGGAACCTCAGAATGGCTTGTTATGAGATTATAACTCATTATCATCGAACGGTTGACGGATTCGGCGATGGGGAGCCTCAAAATAGCTTGTTATGAGATTGTAGCTGATTATCATCAAACGGTTGACCAATTTGGCAATTTGGAAGCTTAGAATAGCTGGTTATGAGATTGCAACTCATTATCATCAAACGGTTGATCGATTCAGGGATGTGGAACCTCAAAATAGCTTGTTATGAGATTACAACTTATTATCATCAAATGATTGATCGATTCGGCGATGTGGAACCTCAGAATGGTTTGTTATGAGATTACAACTCATTATCATCGAATGGTTGATCGATTCGGCGATGTGAAACCTTAGAATGACTTGTTATGAGATTACAACTCATTATCACCAAATGATTGATCGATTTGGCGATGTAGAACCTCAGAATGGCTTGTTATGAGATTATAACTCATTATCATCGAACGGTTGAGTGATTCGGTAATGTGGAACCTCAGAATAGCTTGTTATGAGATTACAAGTCATTATCATCGAACGGTTGATCAATTTAGCAATGTGGAACCTCAGAATGGCTTGTTATGAGATTACAACTCATTATCATCAAACGGTTGATCGATTTTGCAATGTGGAACCTCAGAATAGCTTGTTATGAGATTACAACTCATTATCATTGAACGGTTGACTGATTTGGCGATGTGAAACCTTAGAATAGCTTTTTATGAGATTGTAACTCATTATCGTCAAACAGTTGATCAATTCGGCAATGTGGAAGCTCAGAACGGCTTGTTATGAGATTACAAATCATTATCATCAAATGGTTGACCGATTCGGTGATGTGGAACCTTAGAACAGCTTGTTATGAGATTACAGCTGATTATCATCAAACATTTGACCGATTTAGCGATGTGGAACCTCAGAATAGCTTGTTATGAGATTGCAACTCATTATCATCAAACGGTTGATCGATTTGGTGATGTGGAACCTCAGAATAGCTTGTTATGAGATTACAACTCATTATCATCGAGCGGTTGATCGATTTAGCGATGTGGAACCTCAGAACGGCTTGTTATGAGATTACAACTCATTATCATCGAACGGTTGATTGATTCGGCCATGTGGAACCTCAGAACAGCTTGTTATGAGATTACAACTTATTATCATCAAATGGTTGATCAATTCGGTGATGTGGTACCTCAGAATGGCTTGTTTTAAGATTACAACTCATTATCATCAAATGGTTGACCGATTCGGCGATGTGGAACCTCAGAATTGCTTGTTATGAGAATGCAGCTGATTATCATCGAATGGTTGATCGATTCAGAAATGTGAAACCTTAAAATGGCTTGTTATGAGATTACAACTCATTATCATCGAATGGTTGACTGATTCGGCGATGTGGAACCTCAGAACATCTTGTTATGAGATTGTAGCTGATTATCATTAAACGGTTGACCGATTCGGTGATGTGGAACCTCAGAAGAGCTTGTTATGAGATTGCAACTCATTATCATCAAACGCTTGATCAATTCGGTGATGTGGAACCTCAAAATAGCTTGTTATGAGATTGCAACTCATTATCATCGAACGGTTGATGGATTCGGCAATGTGGAACCTCAGAATGGCTTGTTATGAGATTACAACTCATTATCATCAAATAGTTGACCGATTCGGCGATGTGAAACCTCAAAATAGCTTGTTATGAGATTGCAGCTGATTATCATCGAACGGTTGACCGATGCAGCAATGTAAAAACCTCAAAGTAGCTTGTTATGAGATTGTAACTCATTATTATCAAACGGTTGATTGATTCGGCGATGTGGATCCTTATAACATCTTGTTATGAGATTACAACTCATTATCATTGAACGGTTGATCGATTCGGTGATGTGGAACCTCAGAATGGCTTGTTATGAGATTACAACTCATTATCATCGAATGGTTGATCTATTCGGCCATGTGGAACCTTAGAATGGCTTGTTATGAGATTACAACTCATTATCATCAAACGGTTGATCGATTCGGCGATGTGGAACCTTAGAACAGGTTGTTATGAGATTACAACTTATTATCATCGAACGGTTGACCGATTCGGCAATGTAGAACCTCAGAATAGCTTGTTATGAGATTACATTTGATTATCATCGAACGGTTGATCAATTCAGCGATGTCGAACCTTAGAATAGCTTGTTATGAGATTACAACTCATTATCATCGAACGGTTGATCGATTCGGTGATGTGGAACCTCAGAATGGCTTGTTATGAGATTACAACTCATTATCATTGAACGGTTGATTGATTTGGCCATGTGGAACCTTAGAACGGCTTGTTATGAGATTACAACTCATTATCATCGAACGGTTGATCAATTCGGTGATGTGGAACCTCAGAATAACTTTTTATGAGATTACAACTCATTATCATCAAATGGTTGATCAATTTGGCGATGTGGAACCTGAGAATGGCTTGTTATGAGATTATAGCTCATTATCATTGAATGATTGACTGATTTGGTGATGTGGAACCTTAGAATAGCTTGTTATGAGATTGCAGCTGATTATCATTGAACGGTTGACCGATTTGGCAATGTGGAACCTCAGAACAGCTTGTTATGAGATTACAACTCATTATCATCAAACAGTTGATCGATTCGGTGATGTGGAACCGCAGAATGGCTTGTTATGAGATTACAACACATTATCATCGAATGGTTGATCGATTTGGCGATGTGGAACCTCAGAATGGCTTGTTATGATATTACAACTCATTATCATCAAACGGTTGATCGATTCAGCGTTGTGGAACCTTAGAATGGCTTGTTATGAGATTACAACTCATTATCATCAAACAGTTGACCGATTCAGTGATGTAGAACCTCAAAATATCTTGTTATGAGATTGCAACTCATTATCATCGAAGGGTTGAGTGATTCGGGGATGTGAAACCTCAGAACAGCTTGTTATGAGATTACAACTCATTATCATCAAACGGTTGATCGATTTGGCGATGTGGAACCTCAGAATGGCTTGTTATGAGATTACAAATCATTATCATCGACCAGTTGATCAATTCGGCAATGTGGAACCTCAGAATGGCTTGTTATGAGATTATAACTCATTATAATCAAATGGTTGATCGATTCGGTGATGTGGAACCTTAGAATGGCTTGTTATGAGATTACAACTCATTATCATCGAATGATTGACTGATTCGGCGATGTGGAACCTCAGAACAGCTTGTTATGAGATTGTAACTCATTATCATCAAACGGTTGATCGATTCAGTAATGTGGAACCTCAGAACAGCTTGTTATGAGATTACAACTCGTTATCATTGAACGGTTGACCGATTTGGTGATGTGGCACCTCAGAACAACTTGTTATGAAATTATAGCTGATTATCATCAAACACTTGTCTAAGTCGGCGATGTGGAACCTTAGAAAAGTGTGTTATGAGATTGCAACTCATTATCATCAAATGGTTGATCAATTTGGCAATGTGGAACCTCAGAACAGCTTGTTATGAGATTATAACTCACTATCATCAAACGGTTGATTGATTTGACAATGTGGAACCTCAGAATAGCTTGTTATGAGATTACAACTCATTATCATCGAACAGTTGATCAATTCGGTGATGTGGAACCTCAGAATGGCTTGTTATGAGATTACAAGTCATTATCATCAAATGGTTGGCCGATTCAGTGATGTGGAACCTCAGAACAGCTTGTTATGAGATTGCAACTCATTATCATCGAATGGCTGAGCAATTCGGCGATGTGGAACCTCAGAATAGCTTGTTATGAGATTACAACTCATTATCATCAAATGGTTGATTGATTCGGTCATGTGGAACCTCAAAAGGGCTTGTTATGAGATTATTACTCATTATCATCGAATGGTTGATCGATTCGATGATGTCGAACCTCAGAATGGCTTGTTATGAGATTACAACTCATTATCATAGAACGGTTGACCGATTCGGCGATGTGGAACCTCAGAATAGCTTGTTATGAGATTGCAACTCATTATCATCAAATGGTTGATTGATTCGGCAATGTGGAGCCTCAGAATGGCTTTTTATGAGATTACAACTCATTATCATCGAACGGTTGACCGATTCGGCAGTGTGGAACCTTAGAATAGCTTGTTATGATATTGCAACTCATTATCATCGAACTGTTGATCAATTCGGCAATGTGGAACCTTAGAACGGCTTGTTATGAGATTACAAATCATTATCATCAAACGGTTGACCGATTTGGTGATGTGGAACATCAGAACAACTTGTTATAAGATTGCAACTCATTACCATCAAACGGTTGAGTGATTCAGTGATGTGGAACCTCAGAACAACTTGTTATAAGATTACAACTCATTATCATCAAACGGTTGATTGATTCGGCGATGTGGAACCTCAGAACGGCTTGTTATGAGATTACAACTCACTATCATCAAACAGTTGACCGATTCAGTGATGTGGAACCTCAAAATAGCTTCTTATGAGATTACAACTCATTATCATCGAACGGTTGACTGATTCAGTGATGTGGAACCTCAGAACAGCTTCTTATGAGATTGCAACTCATTATCATCAAACGGTTGATCGATTCGGCAATGTGGAACCTCAGAACAACTTGTTATGAGATTACAACTCATTATCATCGAACGGTTGACCGATTCGGCGATGTGGCACCTCAGAACAACTTGTTATGAAATTGTAGCTGATTATCATCAAACACTTGTCCAGTTCGGCGATGTGGAACCTTAAAATAGCTTGTTATGAGATTGCAACTCATTATCATCAAATGGTTGATCGATTCGGCGATGTGGAACCTCAGAATAGCTTGTTATGAGATTACAACTCACTATCATCAAACGGTTGATTGATTCGATGATGTGGAACCTCAGAACAGCTTGTTATGAGATTACAACTCATTATCATCGAACGGTTGATCGATTCGGTGATGTGGAACCTCAGAATGGCTTGTTATTAGATTACAACTCATTATCATCAAACGGTTGATCAATTCGGTGATGTGAAACCTCAAAACGGCTTGTTATGAGATTACAACTCATTATCTTCAAATGGTTGGCCAATTCAGCGATGTGGAACCTTAGAACAGCTTGTTATGAGATTGCAACTCATTATCATCGAACGGTTGAGCGATTTGGTGATGTGGAACCTCAGAATAGCTTGTTATGAGATTACAACTCATTATCATCGAATGGTTGATTGATTCGGTGATGTGGAACCTTAGAAGGGCTTGTTATGAGATTATTACTCATTATCATCGAATGGTTGATCGATTCGGCAATGTCGAACCTTAGAACAGCTTGTTATGAGATTACAACTCATTATCATAGAACGGTTGACCGATTCGGTGATGTGGAACCTCAGAACAGCTTGTTATGAGATTGCAAGTCATTATCATCAAATGGTTGATTGATTCGGCAATTTGGAGCCTCAGAATGGCTTTTTATGAGATTACAACTCATTATCATTGAACGATTGACCGATTCGGTAGTGTGGAACCTCAGAACAGCTTGTTATGATATTGCAACTCATTATCATCAAACGGTTGATCAATTCGGCGATGTGGAACCTTAGAACAGCTTGTTATGAGATTACAAATCATTATCATCAAATGGTTGATTGATTTTGTGATGTGGAACATCAAAATAGCTTGTTATGAGATTGCAACTCGTTACCATCAAACGGTTGAGTGATTCGGTGATGCAGAACCTCAGAACAGCTTGTTATAAGATTACAAATCATTATCATCAAACGGTTGATTGATTCGGCGATGTGGAACCTCAGAACGGCTTGTTATGAGATTACAACTCATTATCATCAAGCAATTGACCGATTCAGCGATGTGGAACCTCAAAACAGCTTGGTATGAGATTAGAACTCATTATCATCAAACGGTTGACTGATTCGGTGATGTGGAACCTCAGAACAGCTTGTTATGAGATTGCAACTCATTATCATCAAACGGTTGATTGATTTTGCAATGTGGAACCTCAGAACAACTTGTTATGAGATTACAACTCATTATCATCAAACGGTTGACCAATTCAGCAATGTGGAACCTCAGAATAGCTTGTTATGAGATTTTAGCTGATTATCATCGAACGCTTGACCGATTCGGCGATGTGGAACCTCAGAACAGCTTGTTATGAGATTGTAACTCATTATCATCGAATGGTTGATCATTTCATTGATGTGGAACCTAAAAACAGCTTGTTACGAGATTACAACTCATTATCATCAAACGGTTGATCGATTCGATGATGTAAAACCTCAGAACAGCTTGTTATGAGATTACAACTCATTATCATTGAACGGTTGATCGATTCGGCAATGTGGAACCTCAGAATGGCTTGTTATGAGATTACAATTCATTATCATCAAACGGTTGATCGATTCAGTGATGTGGAACCTCAGAATGGCTTGTTATGAGATTACAACACATAATCATCGAATGGTTGAACAATTTAGGAATGTGGAACCTCAGAATAGCTTGTTATGAGATTGCAACTCATTATCATCAAACGGTTGATTGATTCAGCAATGTGGAACCTCAGAATGACTTGTTATGAGATTAAAACTCATTATCACCGAATGGTTGATCGATTTGGTGATGTGGAACCTCAGAATAGCTTCTTATGAGATTGTAGCTGATTATCATCGAACGATTAACTGATTCAGTGATGTTGAACCTCAGAATAGCTTGTTATGAGATTGCAACTCATTATCATCGAACGGTTGATCGATTCGGTGATGTGGAACCTCAGAACAGCTTATTATGAGATTACAACTCACTATCATTGAACGGTTGATCGATTCGGCGATGTAGAACCTCAAAATGGCTTATTATGAGATTACAAGTCATTATCATCAAACGGTTGACCGATTTGGCGATGTGGAACCCTAGAATAGTTTGTTATGAGATTTCAACTCATTATCATCAAACAGTTGAACGATTCGGCAATGTGGAACCTCAGAACGGCTTGTTATGAGATTACAACTCATTCTTATCGAATGGTTTACCGATTCGGCGATGTGGAACCTCAGAACAGCTTGTTATGAGATTTTTGCTGATTATCATCTAATGGTTGACTAATTCGGTGATGTGGAACCTTAGAACAGGTTGTTATGAGATTGCAACTCATTATCAATGAACAGTTGGGCAATTTGGTGATGTAGAACCTTAGAATAGCTTGTTATGAGAATACAACTCATTATCATCAAACGGTTGATCGATTTGGTGATGTGGAACCTCAGAACGGCTTGTTATGAGATTACAACTCATTATCATCAAACGGTTGATCGATTCGGCAATGTGGAACCTCAAAATAACTTGTTATGAGATTACAACTCATTATCATTGAACGGTTGACCGATTCGATGATGTGAAAACTCAAAACAGCTTGTTATGAGATTGCAACTCATTATCATCAAATGGTTGATCGATTTGGCAATGTGGAACCTCAGAATGGCTTGTTATGAGATTACAACTCATTATCATCAAACGGTTGACCGATTCGGCGATGTAGAAGCCCAGGACAACTTGTTATGAGATTGTAGCTGATTATCATCAAACGGTTGACCGATTTGGCGAAGTGGAACCTCAGAATAGCTTGTTATGAGATTGCAACTCATTATCATCAAACGGTTGATCAATTCAGTGATGTGAAATCTCAGAACAGCTTGTTATGAGATTACAACTCATTATCATCAAATGGTTGATCAATTCGGTGATGTGGAACCTCAAAACAGCTTGTTATGAGATAACAAATCATTATCATCGAACGGTTGATCGATTTGGCCATGTGGAACCTCAGAATGGCTTGTTATGAGATTACAACTCATTATCATCAAACAGTTGATCGATTCAGCGATCTGCAACCTCAAAATAGCTTGTTATGAGCTTACAACTCATTATCATTGAATGGTTGATTGATTTGGCAATGTGGAACCTCAAAATGGCTTGTTATGCGATTATAACTAATTATCATTGAACGGTTGATCGATTCGGCGATATGGAACCTCAGAACGGCTTGTTATGAGATTACAACTCATTATGATCGAATGGTTGATCGATTTGGCAATGTGGAACCTCAAAATGCCTTGTAATAAGATTACAACTCATTATCATCGAATGGTTGACCGATTCGGTGATGTGGAACCTCAGAACAACTTGTTATGAGATTGCAACTCATTATCATCAAATGGTTGAGCGATTCGGCGATGCGGAACCTTAGAACAACTTGTTATGAGATTACAACTCATTATCATCGAACGGTTGATCGATTCGGCAATGTGGAACCTCACAATGGCTTATTATGAGATTACAACTAATTATCATTGAATGGTTGATCGATTCGGTGATGTGGAACCTCAGAATGGCTTGTTATGAGATTACAACTCGTTATCATTAAACGGTTGATCGATTCGGTGATGTGGAACCTTAGAACAGCTTGTTATCAGGTTACAACTCATTATCATCAAACGGTTGACCAATTCGGTGATGTGGAACGTCAGAACAGCTTGTTATGAGATTGCAACTCATTATCATCAAATGGTTGAGTGATTTAGTGATGCGGAACCTTAGAACAATTTGTTATGAGATTACAATTCATTATCATCAAACGGTTGATCGATTCAGTAATGTGGAACCTCAGAATGGCTTGTTATGAGTTTACAACTCATTATCATCGAACGGTTGATTGATTCGGCAATGTGGAACCTTAGAATGGATTTTTATCATATTACAACTCATTATCATCGAATGGTTGACTGATTCGGCGATGTGAAACCTTAGAACATCTTGTTATGAGATTGCAACTCATTATCATCAGACGGTTGATCGATTCGGCAATGTGGAACCTCAGAACAGCTTGTTATGAGATTACAACTCATTATCATTGAACGGTTGACTGATTCGGCGATGTGGAACCTCAGAATAGCTTGTTATGAGATTGCAACTGATTATCATTGAACGATTGACCAATTCCACAATGTGGAACCTCATAATAGCTTGTTATGAGATTGCAACTCATTATCATCAAACGGTTGATCGATTCGGCGATGTGGAACCTCAGAATAGCTTGTTATGAGATTACAAATCATTATAATCGAACGGTTGATCGATTCAGCAATGTAGAACCTTAGAATGGCTTGTTATGAGATTACAACTCATTATCATCGAACGGTTGATCGATTCAGCCATGTGGAACCTCAGAACAAATTTTTATAAGATTACAACTCATTATCATCGAATGGTTGATCGATTCAGTGATGTGGAAACTCAGAACAGCTTGTTATGATATTACAACTCATTATCATCGAACGGTTGATCGATTCGACGATGTGGAACCTCAGAATGACTTGTTATGAGATTAGAACTCATTATCATCAAACGGTTGACTGATTTGGTGATGTGGAACCTCAGAATAGGTTTTTATGAGATTGTAGTTTATTATCATCGAACGGTTGACCGATTTAGTGATGTGGAAACTCAGAATAGCTTTTTATGAGATTGCAACTCATTATCATCGAATGGTTGATTGATTTGGCGATGTGAAACCTTAGAATAGCTTGTTATGAGATTATAACTCATTATCATTGAACGATTGATCGATTCGGTGATGTGGAACCTTAGAACAGCTTGTTATGAGATTACAACTCATTATCATCGATTGGTTGACCAATTTGGTTATGTGGAACCTCAGAATAGCTTGTTATGAGATTGTAACTCATTATCATCAAACGGTTGAGTGATTCGGTAATATGGAACCTCAGAACAACTTGTTATGAGATTACAACTCATTGTCATCGAATGGTTGATTGATTCAGCGATGTGGAACCTTAGAACGGCTTGTTATGAGATTACAACTCATTATCATCGAACAGTTGATCGAGTCGGCGATGTGGAACCTTAGAATGGCTTGTTATGAGACTACAACTAATTATCATTGAACGGTGGACCGATTCGGTGATGTGGAGCCTCAGAATGGCTTGTTATGAGATTACAACTCATTATCATCAAAGGGTTGACCGATTTGGCAATGTGGAACCTCAGAATAGCTTGTTATGAGATTGTAGCTGATTATCATCAGACGGTTGGCCGATTCAGCAATGTGGAACCTCAGAATAGCTTGTTATGAGATTACAACTCATTATCATCGAACGATTGATCGATTCGGTGATCTGGAACCTTAGAACAGCTTGTTATGAGATTACAACTCATTATCATTGAACAGTTGATCAATTTGGTGATGTGGAACCTCAGAATGCCTTGTTATGAGATTAAAACTCATTATGATCGAATGGTTGATCGATTCGGTCATGTGGAACCTCAGAACAGCTTGTTATGAGATTACAACTCATTATCATTGAATGGTTGATTGAATCAGTGATGTGGAACCTTAGAATAGCTTGTTATGAGATTACAACTCATTATCATCGAACGGTTGACCGATTCGATGATGTGGAACCTCAGAACAGCTTGTTATGAGATTGCAACTCATTATCATCGAACGGTTGAGTGACTCGGTGATCTGGAACCTTAGAATAGCTTGTTATGAGATTACAACTCATTATCATCGAATGGTTGATTGATTCAGTGATGTGGAACCTCAAAACAGCTTGTTATGAGGTTACAACTCATTATCGTCAAACGGTTGATCGATTTGGCGATGTGGAACCTCAGAATGGCTTCTTATGAGATTACAACTCATTATCATCAAACGGTTGACCGGCTCGGCGATGTGGAACCTCAAAATAGCTTGTTATGAGATTACAACTCATTATCATCAAACGGTTGATCGATTCGGCAATGTGGAACCTTAGAACAGCTTGTTATGAGATTACAACTCATTATCATCGAACGGTTGCCGATTCAACAATGTGGAACCTCAGAATAGCTTATTATGAGATTGCAGCTGATTATCATCGAACGGTTGACCGATTTGGCGATGTGGAACCTCAGAATAGCTTGTTATGAGATTGCAACTCATTATCATCAAATAGTTGATCGATTCAGTGATGTGGAACCCCTGAACAGCTTGTTATGAGATTACAACTCATTATCATCAAACGGTTTATTGATTTGGTGATGTGGAACCTCAGAACAGCTTGTTACGAGATTACAACTCATTATCATTGAACGGTTGATTGATTCAACCATGTGGAACCTCAGAATGGCTTGTTATGAGATTACCACTCATTATCATCGAACGGTTGATTGATTCGGTGATGTGAAACCTCAAAATAGCTTGTTATGAGATTACAAGTCATTATCATCGAACGGTTGATCAATTTGGTGATGTGGAACCTCAGAATGGCTTGCTATGTGATTACAACTCATTATTATTGAACGGTTGACCGATTCGGCAATGTGGAACTGCAAAATGGCTTGTTATGAGATTGTAGCTAATTATCATCGAACGGTTGACCGATTCGGTGATGTGGAACCTCTTAACAGCTTGTTATGAGATTGTAACTCATTATCGTCAAACGGTTGATTGATTCGGCAATGTGGAACCTCAGAACATCGAGTTATGAGATTACAACTCATTATCATCGAATGATTGATCGATTCGGTGATGTGGAACCTCAAAATAGCTTGTTATGAGATTAAAACTCATTATCATCGAACGATTGATCAATTTGGCAATGTGGAACCTTAGAACGGCTTGTTATGAGATTAAAACTCATTATCATCGAACGGTTCATTGATTCGGCAATGTGGAACCTCAGAATAGCTTGTTATGAGATTGCCACTTATTATCATCGAACGGTTGATCGATTCAGCAATGTGGAACATCAAAATAGCTTGTTATGAGATTACAACTCATTGTCATCGAACGATTGACTAATTCGGCGATGTGGAACCTCAGAATAGCTTGTTATGAGATTGCAGTTGATTGTCATAAAATAGTTGATCGATTCGGTGATGTGGAACCTCAGAATAGCTTGTTATGAGATTATAACTCATTATCATCGAACGGTTGATTGATTCAGTGATGTGGAACCTCAGAACAGCTTGTTATGAGATTACAACTCATTATCATCGTATGATTGATCGATTCGATAATGTGGAACGTCAAAATGGCTTTTTATGAGATTACAACTCATTATCATCAAACGGTTGATCGATTCGGTGATGTGGAACCTCAGAATGGCTTGTTATGAGATTACAACTCATTATCATCGAACGGTTGATCGATTTGATGATGTGGAACCTTAGAATAGCTTGTTATGAGATTACAACTCATTATCATAAAATGGTTGAGCAATTCAGCAATGTCGAACCTTAGAACAACTTGTTATGAGATTATAACTCATTATCATTGAACGGTTCATCGATTCGGCAATGTGGAACCTCAGAATAGCTTGTTACGAGATTACAACTCATTATCATCAAACGGTTGATCGATTGGGCAATGTGGAACCTCAGAATGGCTTTTTATGAGATTACAACTCATTATCATCGAATGGTTGATCGATTCAGTGATGTGGGACCTCAGAATGGCTTGTTATGAGATTACAACTCATTATCATCGAACAGTTGATCGATTCAGTGATTTGGAACCTCAGAATAGCTTGTTATGAGATTACAACTCATTATCATTGAACGGTTGATCGATTCAGCAATGTGGAACCCCAGAATAGCTTGTTACAAGATTACAACTCATTATCATCAAATGGTTGATCGATTTGGCAATGTGGAACCTCAGAAAAGCTTTTTATGAGATTGCAACTCATTATCATCGAACAGCTGATCGATTTAGCGATGTGGAACCTCAGAATGGCTTGTTATGAGATTACAACTCATTATCATCGAACGGTTTGTTGATTCGGCGATATGGAACTTCAAAATGACTTGTTATGAGATTACAACTCATTATCATCGAATAGTTGATTGATTTGGCGATGTGGAACCTTAGAATGACTTGTTATGAGATTACAACTCATTATCATCAAATGGTTGACCGATTCGGCGATGTGAAACCTTAGAATAGCTTATTATGAGATTTCAGCTGATTATTATCGAACGGTTGACCGATTTGGCGATGTAGAACCTTAGAACAGCTTGTTATGAGATTGCAACTTATTATCATCGAATGGTTGATTGATTTGGTGATGTGGAACCTCATAATGGCTTGTTATGAGATTACAAATCATTATCATCGAACGGTTGACCGAGTCAGTGATGTGGAACCTCAGAACAACTTGTTATGAGATTGCAACTCATTATCATCGAACGGTTGAGCAATTTGGCGATGTGGAACCTCAAAATAGCTTGTTATGAGATTACAACTCATTATCATCGAATAGTTGACCGATTCGGCGATGTGGAACCTGAGAACGGCTTGTTTTGAGATTACAACTCATTATCATCGAACAGTTGATGGATTCGGTGATGTGGAGCCTCAGAACATCTTGTTATGAGATTACAACTCATTATCATCGAATGGTTGACCGATTCGGCAATGTGGAACCTCAGAATAGCTTGTTATGAGATTGCAGCTCATTATCATTATACGGTTGATCGATTCAGCAATGTGGAACCTCAGAATGGCTTGTTATGAGATTATAACTCATTATCATCAAACGGTTGACCGATTCAGCGATGTGGAACCTCAGAATAGCTTGTTATGATATTGCTACTGATTATCATCAAACGGTTGACCGATTCGGCAATGTGGAACCTCAGAATAGCTTGTTATGAGATTGCAACTCATTATCATCAAACGGTTGATCAATTCGGCGATGTGGAACCTCAGAATAACTTGTTATGAGATTAAAACTCATTATCATCGAACGGTTGATTGATTCAGCAATGTGGAACCTTAGAACGGCTTGTTATATGATTACGACTCATTATCATCGAATGGTTGAGAGATTCGGCCATGTGGAACCTTAGAACGACTT
>MU227087.1:484069-516513 GCA_018584345.1 Thuja plicata | reverse complement strand
TCTCAACCACTCATTTCATCAGCAATTCCTATATAATAAACCCTTCATAACCATTTGAAGGATCCAGGATTTCAAGCTTACATGCGCCATTACTCTGTCAACATTCAAGCTATCTTGCGATCACACATACACTTTGCAATTATCAACATCTCGACGCTTCTCAAGTCATAGACGCTGCCCAGCCAATACTGAGCATCAAGAACAGCGTTATTGAAGGAGTAGAGAGAAACAATAGAAGCTTCAAGCTTCGAAGGGTTTGCATTCATTTGTCTTCCTCTTTGTTTTTTGTACATTTTATTGCTTGCGTTTCGATTATTTGTTTAGTAGTTATTGCGTAATAGATTTGCATTCAATTGTGAACCTTGGCTACTAACCCCTGCCCTTGGAAAGCTGTGGGAAACCGGAGAGAGAGGCGTACACCTTAGAACAACTTTTTATGAGATTGCAACTAATTATCATCGAACGGTTGATCGATTCAGTGATGAGGAAACTCAGAACAGCTTGTTATGAGATTACAACTCATTATCATTGAACGGTTGATCGATTTGGCGATGTGAAACGTCAGAATGGCATGTTATGAGATTACAACTCATTATCATCGAACGGTTGATCGATTCGGCCATGTGGAACCTTAGAATGGCTTGTTATGAGATTACAACTCATTATCATCAAACAGTTGATCGATTCGGCGATGTGGAACCTCAGAAAATCTTGTTATGAGATTACAACTCATTATCATCGAACGGTTGATCGATTCCGTGATCTGGAACCTCAGAACTACTTGTTATGAGATTACAACTCATTATCATCGAACGCTTGACTGATTTGGTGATGTGGAACCTTAGAACAGCTTGTTATAAGATTGAACCTGATTATCATTGAACGATTGACCGATTCGGCAATGTGGAACCTTAGAACAGCTTGTTATGAGATTGCAACTCATTATCTTTGAACGGTTGATTGATTCGGCGATGTGGAACCTTAGAATAGCTTGTTATGAGATTACAACTCATTATCATCCAACGGTTGATCGATTCGGTGATGTGGAACCTCAGAATAGCTTGTTATGAGATTGCAACTCATTATCATGGAACGGTTGATCGATTCAGTGATGTGGAACCTCAGAACAGCTTGTTATGAGATTACAACTCATTATCATCGAACGGTTGATCGATTTGGCCATGTGAAACTTCAGAACGGCTTGTTATGAGATTACAACTCATTATAATCAAATAGTTGATTGATTCGGCAATGTGAAACCTCAAAATAGCTTGTTATGAGATTACAACTCATTAACATCAAACGGTTGATTGATTTGGCGATGTGGAACCTCAGAACGGCTTGTTATGAGATTACAACTCATTATAATTGAATGATTGATCAATTTGGCAATATGGAACCTCAGAATATCTTGTTATGAGAATATAACTCATTATCATTGAACGGTTGACCAATTCGGTGATGTGGAACCTCAGAACAACTTGTTATGAGATTGCAGCTGATTATCATCGAATGGTTGACCGATTCAGTGATGTGGAACCTTAGAACAACTTGTTATGACATTGCAACTCATTATCATTGAATGGTTGATCGATTCAGCGACGTGGAACCTGCTTGTTATGAGATTAAAACTCATTATCATCGAATGATTGATCGATTCGGTGATGTGGAACCTTAGAATAGCTTGTTATGAGATTATAACTCATTATCATCGAACGGTTGATCGATTCAGCGATGTGGAACCTTAGAATGGCTTGTTCTAAGATTACAACTCATTATCATTGAACGGTTGATCGATTCAGCAATGTGAAACCTCAGAATGGCTTGTTATGAGATTGCAACTCATTATTATCGAATGGTTGATCGATTTGAAAATGTGGAATCTCAGAATGGCTTGTTATGAGATTAAAACTCATTATCATCGAACGGTTGATCGATTCGGCGATGTGGAACCTTAGAATGGCTTGTTATGAGATTACAACTCATTATCATTGAACGATTGACCAATTCAGCAATGTGGAACCTTAGAACAGCTTTTTATGAGATTGCAACTCATTATCATCGAACGGTTGACTGATTCGATGATGTGGAACCTAAGAATAGCTTGTTATAAGATTGCAGCTGATTATCATCGAACGGTTGACCGATTCGGTGAAGTGGAACCTCAGAACAGCTTGTTATGAGATTGCAACTCATTATCATCGAACGGTTGATCGATTCGGCTATGTGGAACCTGAGAATAGCTTGTTATGAGATTACAACTCATTATCATTGAACGGTTGATCGATTCGGCGATGTGGAACCTGAGAAGAGCTTGTTATTAGATTACAACTCATTATGATCGAATGGTTGACTGATTGGGCGATGTGGAACCTCAGAATGGCTTGTTATGAGATTACAACTCATTATCATCGAACGGCTGATTGATTCGGCAATGTGGAACCTCAGAACGGCTTGTTATTAGATTACAACTTATTATCATCAAACGGTTCACCGATTCAGCGATGTGGAACCTCAGAATAGCTTGTTATGAGATTACAAATGATTATCATCAAACGGTTGACCGATTCGGTGATGTGGAACCTCAGAACAACTTGTTATGAGATTGCAACTAATTATCATCGGACAGTGATTGATTTACCGATGTGGAACCTCAGAACAGCTTGTTATGAGATTACAACTCATTATCATCAAATGCTTGATCGATTCAGCACTCTGGAACCTCAAAATGGCTTGTTATGAGATTATAACTCATTATCATCAAATGATTGATCAATTTGGGCATGTGGAACCTCAGAATGACTTGTTATGAGATTACAACTCATTATCATCAAATGGTTGATCGATTCGGTGATGTGGAACCTTAGAACGGCTTGTTATGAGATTACAACACATTATCATCAAACGGTTGATTGATTCAATGATATGGAACCTCAGAACGGCTTGTTATGAGATTACAACTCATTATCATCAAACGGTTGACCGATTCGGTGATGTGAAACCTTAGAACAGCTTGTTATGAGATTGCAGCTAATTATCATCGAACGGTTGACTGATTCAGTGATGTGGAACCTCAGAATAGCTTGTTATGAGATTGCAACTCATTATCATCGAACAGTTGATCATTTCAGCGATGTGGAACCTCAGAACGGCTTGTTATGAGATTACAACTCCTTATCATCAAACGATTGATCGATTCAGTAATGTGGAACCTCAGAACGACTTGTTATGAGATTACAACTCATTATCATCAAACGGTTGACCGATTCGGCGATGTGGAACCTCAGAATGGCTTTTTATGAGATTACAACTCATTATCATCAAACGGTTGAGTGATTCGGCAATGTGGAACCTCAACATAGCTTGTTATGAGATTGCAGCTGATTATCATCGAACGGTTGACCGATTCAGTGATGTGGAACCTCAGAACAGCTTGTTATGAGATTGCAACTCATTATCATCAAACGGTTGATCGATTCGGTGATGTGGAACCTCAGAACAGCTTTTTATGAGATTACAACTCATTATCATCGAACGGTTGATCGATTTGGCAATGTGGAACCTAAGAATGGCTTGAAATGAGATTACAACTCATTATCATTGAATGGTTGATTAATTTGGCCATGTGGAACCTCAGAACAGTTTGTTATGAGATTACAACTCATTATCATCGAACGGTTGATCGATTTGGCAATGTTGAACCTCAAAATAGCTTGTTATGAGACTACAACTCATTATCATCAAATGGTTGATCAATTCGGTGATGTGGAACCTCAGAATGGCTTGTTATGAGATTACAACTCATTATCATCGAACGGTTGATCCATTCGATGTGGAACCTCAGAAGCACTTGTTATGAGATTACAACTCATTATCATCGAATAGTTGACCGATTCGGTGATGTGGAACCTCAAAATTACTTGTTATAAGATTGCAGCTAATTATCATCGAATGGTTAACCGATTCAGTGATGTGGAACCTCAGAATAGCTTGTTATGAGATTGCAACTCATTACCATCGAACGGTTGATCGATTTGGCGATGTGGAACCTTAGAACAACTTGCTATGAGATTACAACTCATTATCATCGAATGGTTGATCGATTCGGTGATGTGGAACATCAGAACAAATTGTTATGAGATTGCAACTGATTATCATAAAATGGTTGACCGATTCAGCGATGTGGAACCTCAGAACAGCTTGTTATAATATTGTAACTTATTATCATCAAACGGTTGATCGATTCGGTGATGTGGAACCTCGGAACAGCTTGTTATGAGATTATAACTCATTATCATCGAATGGTTGATCGATTCGGCGATGTGGAACCTCATAATAGCTTGTTATGAGATTAGAAC
This sequence comes from Thuja plicata, assembly GCA_018584345.1. Classification (NCBI taxonomy): domain Eukaryota; kingdom Viridiplantae; phylum Streptophyta; class Pinopsida; order Cupressales; family Cupressaceae; genus Thuja; species Thuja plicata. The sequence continues at coordinate 512,155 of MU227087.1, read as the reverse complement.
TCATTATCATCAAATGGTTGATCGATTCAGCCATGTGGAACCTTAGAACAGCTTGTTATGAGATTACAACTCATTATCATCAAATGATTGATTGATTTGGCGATTCTCAAACCTTAGAATAGCTTGTTATGAGATTACAACTTAGTATCATCAAACAGTTGATTGATTCGGCGATGTGAAACCTCAGAATAGCTTGTTATGAGATTACAACTCATTATCATTGAATGGTTGATCTATTCAGTGATGTGGAACCTCAGAATGGCTTGTTATAAGATTACAACTCATTATCATCGAATGGTTGACCGATTCGGCGATGTGGAACCTCAAAATAGCTTTTTATGAGATTACAACTCATTATCATCGAATGGTTGATCCATTCGGCAATGTGGAACCTCAGAATGACTTGTTATGAGATTACAACTCATTATCATCAAATGGTTGACCGATTCAGCAATGTGAAACCTCAGAACAGCTTGTTATGAGATTGCAGCTGATTATCATCGAACGGTTGACTGATTCTATGATGTGGAACCTTAGAATAGCTTGTTATGAGATTGCACCTCATTATCATCAAACGGTTGATCAATTTGCCGATGTGAAACCTCAGAACAGCTTGTTATGAGATTACAACTCATTATCATCGAACGGTTGATCGATTCGATGATGTGGAACCTCAGAATGGCTTGTTATGAGATTACAACTCATTATCATCAAATGGTTGATCGATTCAGCCATGTAGAGCCTCAGAATGGCTTGTTATGAGATTATAACTCATTATCATCAAACAGTTGACCAATTTGGTGATGTAGAACCTCAAAATAGCTTGTTTTGATATTGCAACTCATTATCATCAAAGGATTGATCGTTTCAGCGATGTGGAACCTCAGAACAGCTTGTTATGAGATTATAACTCATTATCATCAAACGGTTTATCGATTCGGCGATGTGGAACCTCAGAAAGGCTTGTTATCAGATTATAACTCATTATCATCAAACGGTTGATCAATTTGGTGATGTGGAACCTCAGAATGGCTTGTTATGAGATTACAACTCATTATCATCGAACAGTTGATTGATTCAGTAATGTGGAACCCCAGAATGGCTTGTTATGAGATTACAACACATTATCATCGAACGGTTGATCAATTCAGGGATGTAGAACCTCAGAACGGCTTGTTATAAGATTACAACTCATTATCATCAAATGGTTGACCGATTCGGTGATGTAAAACCTCAGAATAGCTTGTTATGAGATTGCAACTCATTATCATCGAATGGTTGACCGATTCAACGATGTGGAACCTCAAAATAGCTTCTTATGAGATTGCAACTCATTATCATCGAACGGTTGAGCGATTCAGTGATGTGGATCCTCAGAATGGCTTGTTATCAGATTATAACTCATTATCATCAAACGGTTGACCGATTCAGTAATGTGGAACCTCAGAATGGCTTGTTATGAGATTACAACTCATTATCATTGAACGATTGACCAATTTGGTGATGTGGAACCTCAGAATAGGTTTATATGACATTGCAACTAATTATCATCGAACCGTTGATCGATTTGGAAATGTGGAACCTTAGAACATCTTGTTATCAGATTACAACTCATTATCATCGAACGGTTGACCAATTCAGCAATGTGGAACCTTAGAACAGCTTTTTATGAGATTACAACTCATTATCATTGAATGATTGATCAGTTTGGCAATGTGGAACCTCAAAATAGCTTGTTATGGGATTACAACTCATTATCATCAAACGGTTGATCGATTCGGCCATGTGGAACCTCAGAACAACTTGTTATCAGATTACAGCTCATTATCATTAAACGATTGTCGATTCGGTGATGTGGAACCTCAGAACAGCTTGTTATCAGATTACAACTCATTATCATCAAATAGTTGATCGATTCGGCAATGTGGAACCTTAGAATGACTTATTATGAGATTACAACTCATTATCATCAAACAGTTCATCGATTCGGTGATGTGGAACCTCAGAACAGCCTTTTATGAGATTACAACTCATTATCATCAAACGGTTGATCGATTCGGCAATGTGGAACCTCAAAATAGCTTGTTATGAGATTACAACTCATTATCATCAAACGGTTGACCGATTCGGCGATGCGGAACCTCAGAACAGCTTGTTATGAGATTGCAACTTATTATCATTGAACGGTTGAGCGATTCAGAGATGTGGAACCTCAGAATAGCTTGTTATGAGATTACAACTCATTATCATCAAACAGTTGATCGATTCAGCAATGTGGAACCTGAGGACGGCATGTTATAAAATTATAACTCATTATCAATGAACGGTTGATCGATTCAGTGATGTGGAACCTCAGAACGGCTTGTTATAAGATTACAACTCACTATCATCGAATGGTTGACTGATTCAGTGATGTGGAACCTCAGAACAGCTTGTTATGAGATTGCAACTCAATATCATCAAATGGTTGATCAATTTGGAAATGTGGAACCTCAGAACGCCTTGTTATGAGATTACAACTCATTATCATTGAACGGTTGATTGATTCGGTGATGTGGAACATCAGAATAGCTTGTTATGAGATTACAGCTGACTATCATCAAACAGTTGACCGATTCAGTGATGTGGAACCTCAGAACAGCTTGTTATGAGATTGCAACTCATTATCATCAAATGGTTGATCGATTCGGCAATGTGGAACCTCAGAACAGCTTGTTATGAGATTACAACTCATTATCATCAAATGGTTCATCGATTTGGTGGTGTGGAACCTCAGAACAGCTTGTTATGAGATTACAACTCATTATCATCGAACAGTTGATTGATTCGGTGATGTGGAACCTCAGAACGACTTGTTATGAGATTACAACCCATTATCATCGAACGATTGATCGATTCGGTGATGTGGAACCTCAGAATGGCTTGTTATAAGATTACAACTAATTATCATCGAATGTTTAACCGATTCGGCCATGTGGAACCTCAGAACGGCTTGTTATGAGATTATAACTCATTATCATCGAACGGTTGATCGATTCAGCAATGTGGAACCTCAGAACGACTTGTTATGAGATTAAAACTCATTATAATTGAATGGTTGACCGATTTGGTGATGTGGAACCTCAGAACAGCTTGTTATGAGATTGTAACTAATTATCATCGAATGGTTGATCGATTCGGCAATTTGGAACCTCAGAATGGCTTGTTATGAGATTACAACTCATTATCATCGAATGGTTGACCAATTCGGCAATGTGGAACCTCAGAATGGCTTGTTATGAGATTACAACTCATTATCATCGAATGATTGATCAATTCAGCGATCTGGAACCTCAGAATGGCTTGTTATGAGATTACAACTCATTATCATTGAATGGTTGATCGATTCAGTGATGTGGAACCTCAGAATGGTTGTTATGAAATTACAACTCATTATCATCAAACGGTTGATTGATTCAGTGATGTGGAACCTAAGAAAAAATTGTTATGAGATTGCAGCTGATTATCATCGAACGGTTGACCAATTCGGCGATGTGAAACCTTAGAATAGCTTTTTATGAGATTGCAACTCATTATCATCAAATGGTTGATTGATTCGGCGATGTGGAACCTCAGAATAGCTTGTTATGAGATTACAACTTATTATCATTGAACAGTTGATCGATTCGGCAATGTGGAACCTCAAAATAGCTTGTTATGAGATTACAACTCATTATCATCGAACGGTTGCTTGATTCGGTGATGTGGAACCTCAGAATAGCTTGTTATGAGATTACAACTCATTATCATCGAACGATTGATCGATACAGTGATGTGGAACCTCAGAACGGCTTGTTATGAGATTAAAACTCATTATCATCAAACGGTTGACCGATTCGGTGACGAGGAACCTCAGAATAGCTTGTTATAAGATTACAACTCATTATCATTGAACAGTTGAACGATTTGGTGATGCAGAACCTCAAAACATCTTGTTATGAGATTACAACTCATTATCATCGAACGGTTGATCAATTCGGTGATGTGGAACCTTAGAATGGCTTGTTATGAGATTACAACTCATTATCATCAAATGGTTGATTAATTCAGTGATGTGGAACCTCAGAATGGATTGTTATGAGATTACAACTCATTATCATCGAATGGTTGATTGATTTGGTGATGTGGAACCTCAGAATGGCTTGTTATGAGATTATAACTCATTATCATTGAATGGTTGACCAATTCGGCAATGTGGAATCTTAGAACAGCTTCTTATGAGATTGCAACTCATTATCATCAAACGGTTGAGTGACTCAGTGATGTGGAACCTTAGAATAGCTTGTTATGAGATTACAACTCATTATCATCAAACAGTTGATCGATTCGGTGATGTGGAACCTCAGAATGGATTGTTATGAGATTACAACTCATTATCATTGAATGATTGATCAATTTAGTGATGTGGAACTTCAGAACAGCTTGTTATGAGATTACAACTCATTATCATCAAACGGTTAACCAATTTGGTGATGTGGAATCTCAGAATAGCTTGTTATGAGATTGCAACTCATTATCATGGAACGGTTGATCGATTCGGTAATGTGGAACCTCAGAATGACTTGTTATGAGATTACAACTCATTATCATCAAACGGTTGACCGATTCAGCGATGTGGAACCTTAGAACAGCTTGTTATGAGATTGTAGCTGATTATCATTGAATGGTTGACCGTTTTGGCGATGTGGAACCTCAGAACAGCTTGTTATGAGATTGCAACTCATTATCATCGAACGATTGATCAATTCGGCGATGTGGAACCTCAGAACAGTTTGTTATGAGATTACAACTCATTATCATCAAACAGTTGATCAATTTGGCGATGTGAAACCTCAGAATAGCTTGTTATGAGATTACAACTCATTATCATTGAATGGTTGATTGATTCGGCCATGTGGAACCTCAGAACGGCTTGTTATGAGATTACAACTCATTATCATCGAACGGTTGATCGATTCGGCGATGTGGAACCTCAGAACAGCATGTTTTGAGATTACAACTTATTATCATCGAACGGTTGATCGATTTGGCAATGTGGAACCTCAGAATAGCTTGTTATGAGATTACAACTCATTATCATTGAACAGTTGATCGATTCGGCGATGTAGAACCTCAGAATGGCTAGTTATGAGATTACAACTCATTATCATTGAACGGTTGACTGATTCGGCGATGTGGAACCTTAGAACAACTTGTTATGAGATTACAGCTAATTATCATCGAACGGTTGATCGATTCAGTGATCTGGAACCTTAGAAAAGCTTGTTATGAGATTGCAACTCATTATCATTGAATGGTTGATTGATTTAGCGATGTGGAACCTTAGAACAGCTTGTTATGAGATTACAACTCATTATAATCGAACGGTTGATCAATTCGGTGATGTGGAACCTCAGAATGGCTTGTTATGAGATTACAACTCATTATCATCGAACAGTTGATCGATTTGGCGATGTGAAACCTCAGAATAGCTTGTTATGAGATTTCAACTCATTATAATCAAACGGTTGATCGATTCGGTGATGTTGAACCTCAGAATAGCTTGTTGTGAGATTACATCTCATTCTTATCAAACGGTTGACTGATTCAGCGATGTGGAACCTTAGAACAACTTGTTATGAGATTGCAACTCATTATCATCAAACGGTTGAGTGATTCAGCGATGTGGAACCTCAGAATAGCTTGTTATGAGATTACAACTCATTATCATCAAATGGTTGATCGATTTGGCGATGTAGAACCTCAGAACGGCTTGTTATGAGATTACAACTCATTATCATCGGATGGTTGATCGATTCGGCGATGTGTAACCTCAGAATATCTTTTTATGAGATTACAACTCATTATTATCGAACGGTTGACTGATTTGGCTATGTGGAACCTCAGAACATCTTGTTATGAGATTGCATCTGATTATCATCGAATAGTTGATCGATTCAGCGATGTGGAACCTCAGAATAGGTTGTTATGAGATTACAACTCATTATCATTGAACGGTTGATCAATTTGGTGATGTGGAACCTCAGAACAGCTTGTTATGAGATTACAACTCATTATAATCGAACGGTTGATCGATTCGGTGATGTGGAACCTCAAAACAGCTTGTTATGAGATTACAAATCATTATCATCGATCAGTTGATCGATTCGGCGATGTGGAACCTCAGAATGGCTTGTTATGAGATTATAACTCATTATAATCAAATGGTTGATCAATTCGGTAATGTGGAACCTCAAAATAGCTTGTTATGAGATTACATCTCATTATCATCGAACGGTTGACCGATTCAGTGATGTGGAACCTCAGAACAGCTTATTATGAGATTGGAACTCATTATCATCAAACGGTTGAGCGATTCGGTGATGTAGAACTTCAAAACAACTTGTTATGAGATTACAACTCATTATCATCGAATAGTTGATCCATTCGGTGATGTGGAACCTCATAATACCTTGTTATTAGATTACAACTCATTATCATCAAACGGTTGATTGATTTGGCAATGTGGAACATCAGAACGGCTTGTTATGAGATTATAACTCATTATCATCAAACGGTTGACCGATTCAGTGATGTGGAACCTCAGAACAGCTTGTTATGAGATTGTAACTCATTATCATCGAACAGTTGATCGATTCGGCAATGTGGAACCTTAGAACGACCTTTTATGAGATTACAACTCATTATCATCAAATGGTTGACTGATTCGGTGATGTGAAACCTCAGAACAACTTGTTATGAGATTGCAGGTGATTATCATCGAACGGTTGACCGATTTGGCGATGTGGAACCTCAAAACAGCTTGTTATGAGATTGCAACTCATTATCATTAAACGGTCGATCGATTTAGTGATGTGGAACCTTAGAAAAGCTTGTTATGAGATTACAACTCATTATCATCGAACGGTTGATTGATTCGGTGATGTGGAACCTCAGAACGGCTTGTTATAAGATTACAACTCATTATCATCAAACAGTTGATCGATTCGGCGATGTGGAACCTCAGAACGGCTTGTTATGAGATTACAACTCATTATCATTGAATGGTTGACCGATTCAGTGATGTGGAACCTCAGAACAACTTGTTATGAGATTGCAGCTGATTATCATCGAATGGTTGACCGATTCGGCAATGTGGAACCTTAGAACAGTTTGTTATGTGATTGCAACTCATTATCATCGAACGGTTGATTGATTTGGCAATGTGGAACCTCAGAATAGCTTGTTATGAGATTAAAACTCATTAGCATCAAACTGTTGATTGATTCGACAATGTGAAACCTTAGAACGGCTTGTTATGAGATTACAACTCATTATCATCAAACGGTTGATCGATACGGTGATGTGGAACCTCAAAAGGGCTTGTTATGAGATTACAACTCATTATCATCGAACGGTTGATCGATTCGGCGATGTGGAACCTCATAATGGCTTGTTATGAAATTACAACTCATTATCATCAAATGGTTGACCGATTCGGCGATGTGGAACCTCAGAATAGCTTGTTATGAGATTGCAACTCATTATCATCAAACAATTGTGCGATTTGGTGATGTGGAACCTCAGAACAGCTTATTATGAGATTACAACTCCTTATCATTGAACGGTTGACTGATTTGGTGATTTGGAACCTCAGAATGGCTTGTTATGAGATTACAACTCATTATCATCGAACGGTTGATCAATTTGGTGATGTGGAACCTCAGAACGGCTTGTTATGAGATTAAAACTCATTATCATCGAACGGTTGACCGATTCGGTGATCTAGAACCTCAGAACAGCTTGTTATGAGATTGCAACTCATTATCATCGAACGGTTGATTGATTCGGCAATGTGGAACCTCAAAATGGCTTGTTATGAGATTACAACTCATTATCATCAAACGGTTGACCGATTTGGCGATGTGGAACCTCAGAACAGCTTGTTATGAGATTATAGCTGATTATCATCAAACGGTTGACCGATTCGGTGATGAGGAACCTTAGAATAGCTTGTTATGAGATTGCAACTCATTATCATCGAATGGTTGATTGATTCGGCGATGTGGAACCTCAAAAGAGCTTGTTATGAGATTACAACTCATTATCATCGAACGGTTGATCGATTCGGTGATGTGGAACCTCAGAATGGCTTATTATGAGATTACAACTAATTCTCATCGAACGGTTGATCAATTAGGCCATGTGGAACCTCAAAATTGCTTGTTATGAGAATACAACTCATTATCATCAAACGGTTGACCGATTCAACGATGTCAAACCTCAGAATAGCTTGTTATGAGATTGCAACTCATTATCATTGAATGTTTGAGCGATTCAGTGATGTGGAACATCATAATAGCTTGTTATGAGATTACAACTCATTATCATCAAATGGTTGACCGATTCAATGATGTGAAACCTCATAACAGCTTGTTATGAGATTGCAACTCACTATCATCGAATGGTTGATCAATTTGGCAATGTGGAACCTCAGAATGGCTTGTTATGAGATTACAACTCATTATCATCGAACGGTTGACCGATTCGGCAATGTGGAACCTCAGAATAGCTTGTTATAAGATTGTAGTTGATTATCATCGAACGGTTAACTGATTTAGCAATGTGGAACCTCATAATAGCTTGTTATGAGATTGCAGCTGATTATCATTGAACGGTTGACCGATTCGGTGATGTGGAACCTCAGAATAGATTTTTATGAGATTGCAACTCATAATCATCAAACGGTTGATCAATTTGGGGATGTGGAACCTCTAAATAGCTTGTTATAAGATTACAACTCATTATCATCGAATGGTTGATTGATTCGGCGATGTGGAACCTTAGAACTGCTTGTTATGAGATTACAACTCATTATCATCGAATGATTGATCGATTCGGCCATGTGGAACCTTAGAATGGCTTGTTATGAGATTACAACTCATTATGATTAAACGGTTGATCGATTCGGTGATGTGGAACCTCAGAACAACTTGTTATGAGATTGTAACTCATTATCATCGAACAGTTGAGTGATTCGTTGATGTGGAACCTCAAAATACCTTGTTATGAGATTACAACTCATTATCATCGAACAGTTGATCGATTCGGCGATGTGGAACCTCAGAACGGCTTGTTATGAGATTACAACTCATTATCATCGAACGATTGATCGATTCAGCGATGTGGAACCTTAGAGCGGGTTATTATGAGATTACAACTCATTATCATCAAACAGTTGACCGATTCAGTGATGTGGAACCTCAGAATATCTTGTTATGAGATTGCAACTCAGTATCATCAAACGGTTGATCGATTCCGCAATGTGGAACCTCAAAATGGCTTGCTATGAGATTACAACTCATTATCGTCAAACGGTTGACCGATTCGGCAATGTGGAACCTCAGAATAGCTTTTTATGAGATTGTAGCTTATTATCATCAAATGGTTGACTGATTCGGCAATGTGGAACCTTAGAATAGCTTGTTATGAGATTATAACTCATTCTCATCGAACGGTTGATCAATTCGGCAATGTGGAACCTCAGAATGGCTTTTTTTGAGATTACAACTCATTATCATCGAACGATTTACCGATTCAGCGATGTGGAACCATAGAACAGCTTGTTATGAGATTGCAACTCATTATCATCAAACGGTTGACCGTTTCGGTGATGTGGAACCTCAGAACAGCTTGTTATGAGATTGCAACTCATTATCATCGAACGGTTGATCGATTCGGTGATGTGGAACCTCAAAAAAACTTGTTATGAGATTATAACTCATTATCATCAAAGAGTTGATCGATTCAACAATGTGGAACCTCAGAATGGCTTGTTATGAGATTACAACTCATTATCATCAAACGGTTGATCGATTTGACGATGTGGAACCTCAAAATGACTTGTTATGAGATTACAACTCATTATCATCAAACGGTTGATCGATTCGGTGATGTGGAACCTCAGAACGGCTTGTTATGAGATTACAACTCATTATCATCAAACGGTTGACCGATTTGGCGATGTGAAACCTCAGAACAACTTGTTATGAGATTTCAACTCATTATCATCGAACGGTTGAGTGATTCGGTGATGTGGAACCTCAAAATAGCTTGTTATGAGATTACAACTCATTATCATCAAACGGTTGATCGATTCGGTGATGTGGAACCTTAGAATGGCTTATTATGAGATTACAACTCATTATCATCCAACAGTTGATCGATTCGGCGATGTGGAACCTCAAAACACCTTTTTATGAGATTACAACTCATTATCATTGAACGGTTGACCAATTCGGCGATGTGGAACCTCAGAACATCTTGTTATGAGATTGCAACTCATTATCATTGAACTGTTGATCGATTCGGCAATGTGGAACCTCAGAATGGCTTGTTATGAGATTACAACTCATTATCATCGAATGGTTGACCGATTCGGCGATGTGGAACCTTAGAATAGCTTGTTATGAGATTGTAGCTGATTATCATCGAATGGTTGACCGATTCGGTGATGTGGAACCTTAGAACATATTGTTATGAGATTGCTACTCATTATCATCAAACGGTTGATCAATTCGGTGATGTGGAACCTTAGAACAGCTTGTTATGAGATTACAACTCATTATCATCAAACGGTTGACTGATTCGGTGATGTGGAACCTCAGAACAGCTTGTTATGAGATTTTAGCTGATTATCATCGAATGGTTGACCGATTCGGCGATGTGGAACCTCATAACAGCTTCTTATGAGATTGCAACTCATTATCATCAAACAGTTGATCGATTTCGGTAATGTGGAACCTCAGAACAGCTTGTTATGAGATTACAACTCATTATCATCAAATGGTTGATCCATTTGGCGATGTGGAACCTCAGAATGACTTGTTATGAGATTACAACTCATTATCATGGAATGGTTGATTGATTCGGTGATGTGGAACCTCAAAACGACTTGTTATGAGATTTTAATTCATTATCATCGAATGGTTGATCGATTCGGTGATGTGGAACCTCAGAACGGCTTGTTATGAGATTATAAGTCATTATCATCAAACAGTTGACCGATTCGGCGATGTGGAACCTCAGAAAGCTTATTATGAGAATGCAACTCATTATCATCGAACGGTTAAGAGATTCGGCAATGTGGAACCTTAGAACAGCTTGTTATGAGATTATGACTCATTATCATCGAACAGTTGATCGATTCAGTGATGTGGAACCTCAGAATGGCTTGTTATGAGATTACAACTCATTATCATCAAACAGTTGATCGATTCGGTGATGTGGAAGCTCAGAACGGCTTGTTATGAGATTATAACTCATTATCATCAAACGGTTGACCGATTCCACGATGTGGAACCTCAGAACAAATTGTTATGAGATTACAACTCATTATCATTGAACAGTTGATCGATTCAGCAATGTGGAACTTCAGAATGGCTTATTATGAGATTACAACTCATTATCATCAAACGGTTGACAGATTCGGCAATGTGGAACCTAAGAATAGCTTGTTATGAGATTGCAGCTGATTATCATCAAACGGTTGACCAATTTGGTGATGTAGAACCTCAAAACAACTTGTATTAAGATTGCAACTCATTATCATCAAATGGTTGATCGATTCAGTGATGTGGAACCTCAGAAAAGCTTGTTATGAGATTACAACTCATTATCATCGAACGGTTGATCGATTCGGTGATGTGGAACCTTAGAACGGCTTGTTATGAGATTACAACTCATTATTATCCAACAGTTGATCGATTCGGTGATGTGGAAACTCAAAATAGCTTTTCATGAGATTATAATTCATTATCATCGAACGGTTGACCGATTTGGAGATGTGGAACCTCAAAACAACTTGTTATGAGATTGCAACTCATTATCATCGAACGGTTGATCAATTCGACAATGTGGAACCTCAGAACGGCTTGTTATGAGATTACTACTCATTATCATCAAATGGTTGACTGATTCAGCAATGTGGAACCTCAGAATAGCTTGTTATGAGATTGCAGCTGATTATCATCGAATGATTGACCGATTCGGGGATGTGGAACCTCAGAACAACTTGTTATGAGATAGAAACTCATTATCATCAAACGGTTGATCGATTCCACGGTGTGGAACCTCAAAACAACTTGTTATGAGATTACAACTCATTATCATCGAACGGTTGATCGATTGGGTGATGTGGAACCTCAGAATAGCTGTTATGAGATTACAACTCATTATCATCAAACGGTTGATCGATTCGGCCATGTGGAACCTCAGAATGGCTTGTTATGAGATTATAACTCATTATCATGGAACAATTGATCGATTCGGCAATGTGGAATGTCAGAACAGCTTGTTATGAGCTTACAACTCATTATCATTGAACGGTTGATCAATTCGGCGATGTGGAACCTCAGAATGGCTTGTTATGAGATTACAACTCATTATCATCGAATAGTTGATCGATTCGGTGATGTGGAACCTCAGAACAGCTTGTTATGAGATTACAACTCATTATCATCGAACAGTTGACCGATTCAGCGATGTGGAACCTCAGAATAGCTTGTTATGAGATTGCAGCTGATTATCATCGAATGGTTGACCAATTCGGTGATGTGGAACCTCAGAACAACTTCTTATGAGATTGTAACTCATTAGCATCGAATGGTTGATCGATTCGGTGATGCGGAACATCAGAACAACTTGTTATGAGATTACAACTCATTATCATCGAACGGTTGATCGATTTGGCGATGTGGAACCTCAGAACGGCTTGTTATGAGATTACCACTCATTATCATCAAATAGTTGATTGATTAGGTGATGTGGAACCTTAGAATGGCTTGTTATGAGATTATAACTCATTATCATCGAACGGTTGATCAATTCGGTGATGTGGAACCTCAGAACGGCTTGTTATGAGATTACAACTCATTATCATCAAACGGTTGACTGATTCGGCGATGTGGAACCTCAGAACAGCTTGTTATGAGAATGCAACTCATTAGCATCAAACAGTTGAGCGATTCGGTGATGTGAAACCTGAAAATAGCTTGTTATGAGATTATGACTCATTATCATCAAACAGTTGATCAATTCGGTGATGTGGAACCTCAGAATGGCTTGTTATGAGATTACAACTCATTATCATCAAACGGTTGATCGATTCAGTGATGTGGAACCTCAGAACAGCTTGTTATGAGATTATAACTCATTATCATCAAACGGTTGACCGATTCACCAATGTGGAAGCTCAGAATAGCTTGTTATGAGATTACAACTCATTATCATCATATGGTTGATCGATTCGGCAATGTGGAACCTCAGAACAACTTTTTATGAGATTACAACTCATTATCATCAAACGGTTGACTGATTCAGCGATGTGGAAACTCAGAACAGCTTGTTATGAGATTGCAGCTAATTATAATCAAACGGTTGACCAATTCGGCGATGTGGAACCTCAAAACAACTTGTTATGAGATTACAACTCATTATCATCAAACGGTTGATCGATTCAGTGATGTGGAACCTCAGAATAGCTTGCTATAAGATTACAACTCATTATCATTGAACAATTGATTGATTCGGTGATGTGGAACCTCAGAACAGCTTGTTATGAGATTACAACTCATTATCATCGAACAGTTGACCGATTCAGCCATGTGAAACCTTAGAATGGCTTGTTATGAGATTACAACTCATTATCATCGAATAGTTGATCGATTCAGTGATGCATAACCTCAGAATAGCTTGTTATGAGATTACAACTCATTATAATCGAACGGTTGATCGATTCGGTGATGTGGAACCTCAAAATGGCTTGTTATGAGATTACAAGTCATTATCATCGAACGGTTAATCGATTCGGTGATGTGAAACCTTAGAACAGCTTGTTATGAGATTACAACTCATTATCATTGAACGGTTGACCGATTTGGCGATGTGGAACCTCAGAATAGCTTGTTATGATATTGCAACTCATTAGCATCAAACGGTTGATTGATTCGGCAATGTGGAACCTCAAAATGGCTTGTTATGAGATTACAACTCATTATCATCGAACAGTTGACCGATTAGGCAATGTGGAACCTCAGAATAGCTTGTTATGAGATTACAGTTGATTATCATGAAATAGTTGACCAATTTGGCGATGTGGAACCTCAGAACAACTTGTTATGAGGTTGCAACTCATTATCATCGAACGGTTGATCGATTTGGTGATGCAAAACCTCAGAACAGCTTATTATGAGATTACAACTTATTATCATTGAACGGTTGATCGATTCGGCAGTGTAGAACCTCAGAATGGCTTGTTATGAGATTACAACTCATTATCATCAAATTGTTGACCAATTCGGTGATGTGGAACCTCAGAACACCTTGTTATGAGATTTTAGCTGATTATCATCGAACGGTTGACCAATTCGGCGATGTAGAACCTCATAACAACTTGTTATGAGATTGCAACTCATTATCATGAAACGGTTGATTGATTCAGTGATATGGAATCTCGGAATAGCTTGTTATGAGATTACAACTCATTATCATCGAATGGTTGATCGATTCAGTGATGTGAAACCTTAGAACAGCTTGTTATGAGATTACAACTCATTATCATCCAACAGTTGATTGATTCGGCGATGTGGAACCTCAGAACAACTTTTTATAAGATTACAACTCATTATCATCGAATGGTTGACCGATTCGGTGATGTGGAACCTCAGAACAACTTGTTATGAGATTGCAACTCATTATCATCAAATGGTTGATTGATTCAACGATATGGAACCTCAGAACGGCTTGTTATGAGATTACAACTCATTATCATCAAATAGTTGACCATTTCGGCAATGTGGAACAACATAATAGCTTATTATGAGATTGCAGCTGATTATCATGGAACGGTTGACCGATTTGGCGATGTGGAATCTCAGAACAGCTTGTTATGAGATTGCAACTTGTTATCATCAAACGGTTGATCGATTCGGCGATGTGGAACCTCAGAACAACTTGTTATGAGATTACAACTCATTATCATTGAACGGTTGATCAATTTGGCGATGTGGAACCTCAAAATGGCTTTTTATGAGATTACAACTCATCATCATCAAATAGTTGTTCGATTCAGCCATCTGGAACCTGAAAACGGCTTGTTATGAGATTACAACTTATTATCATCAAACAGTTGATCGATTCGGTGATGTGGAACATTAGAACAGCTTGTTATGAGATTAAAACTCATTATCATCGAATGGTTCATCGATTCGGTGATGTGGAACCTCAGAATGGCTTGTTATAAGATTACAACTCATTATCATCGAACAGTTGATCGATTCGGTGATGTGAAACCTCAGAATAGATTTTTATGCGATTACAACTCATTATCATTGAACGGTTGATCAATTCGGTGATGTGGAACCTCAGAATGGCTTGTTATGAGATTACAACTCATTAGCATCGAACGGTTATCAATTCAGCAATGTGGAACCTCAGAATGGCTTGTTATGAGATTACAACTCATTATCATCGAACGGTTGACCGATTCGGCGATGTGGAACCTCAGAATAGCTTGTTATGAGATTGCAACTCATTATCATCAAATGGTTGATCGATTCGGTGATGTGGAACCTCAGAACAGCTTGTTATGAGATTACAACTCATTATCATCAAATAGTTGATCGATTCGGCCATGTGGAACCTTAGAATGGTTTTTTATGAGATTACAACTCATTATCATCGAATGGTTGATCAATTTGGCGATGTGGAACCTTAGAATATCTTGTTATGAGATTGTAGCTGATTATCATTGAATGGTTGACCATTTCAGTGATGTGGAACCTCAGAATAGCTTGTTATGAGATTGCAACTCATTATCATCAAACGGTTGATTGATTCATCGATGTGGAACCTCAGAATAGCTTGTTGTGAGATTACAACTCATTATCATTGAACGGTTGATCGATTCGGCAATGTGGAACCTCAGAATGGCTTGTTATGAGATTACAACTCATTATCATCAATTGATTGATCAATTCCGGGATGTGGAACCTCAGAATGGCTTGTTATGAGATTACAACTCATTATCATTAAACAGTTGATCGATTTTGCTATGTGGAACCTCAAAATGGCTTGTTATGAGATTAAAACTCATTATCATCAAACAATTGACCGATTCGGCAATGTGGAACCTTAGAAGAACTTGTTATGAGATTACAACTCATTATCATCGAACGGTTGAGCGATTCGGCAATGTAGAACCTCAGAATAGCTTGTTATGACATTAGAACTCATTATCAACAAACGGTTGATCAATTTAGTAATGTGGAACCTCAGAATGGCTTGTTATGAGATTACAACTCATTATCGTTGAACGATTAATCAATTCGGCGATGTGGAACCTCAGAATAGCTTTTTATGAGATTACAACTCATTATCATCGAACGGTTGACCGATTCGGTGATGTGGAACCTCAGAACAGCTTGTTATAAGATTGCAACTCATTATCATCGAACGGTTGATCGATTCGAAAATGTGAAACCTCTGAACGACTTGTTATGAGATTACAAGTCATTATCATCAAACGGTTGACCGATTCAGTGATGTGGAACCTCAGAATAGCTTGGTATGAGATTGTAGGTTATTATCATCGAACGGTTGACCGATTCAGCGATGTGGAACCTCAGAACAGCTTGTTATGAGATTGCAACTCATTATCATCGAATAGTTGATCAATTTAGCGATGTGGAACCTCAGAACAACTTATTATTAGATTACAAAATATTATCATCAAACGGTTGATCGATTTGGCGATGTGGAACCTCAGAATGGCTTTTTATGAGATTTCTACTCATTATCATCAAATGGCTGATCGATTCGGCCATGTGGAACCTCAGAATAGCTTGTTATGAGATTACAACTCATTATCATTGAATGGTTGATTGATTCAGTGATGTGGAACCTCAGAATGGCTTGTTATGAGATTAAAACTCATTATCATCAAATGGTTTATTGATTCAGCGATGTGGAACCTTAGAATGGTTTGTTATAAGATTACAACTCATTATCATCGAACGGTTGACCGATTCAGCAATGTGAAACCTCAGAACAGCTTGTTATGAGATTGCAACTCATTATCATCAAACAGTTGAGTGATTCGGCGATGTGGAACCTTAGAATAGCTTGTTATGAGATTACAACTCATTATCATCAAAGAGTTGATCAATTCGGTGATGTGGAACCTTAAAATAGCTTGTTATGAGATTACAACTCATTATCATCAAACGGTTTATCGATTCGGTGATGTGGAACCCCAGAATAGCTTGTTATAAGATTACAACTCATTATCATCGAACAGTTGACCGATTCAGCAATGTAGAACCTCACAACAACTTGTTATGAGATTGCAACTCATTATCATCGAACGGTTGATCAATTCGACAATGTGGAACCTTGGAATGGCTTGTTATGAGATTACAACTCATTATCATCGAATGGTTGAGTGATTTGACAATGTGGAACCTTAGAACAGCTTGTTATGAGATTGTAGCTAAATTATCATCGAATGGTTGACTGATTTGGCGATGTGAAACCTCAAAATAGCTTGTTATGAGATTGTAGCTCATTATCATCAAACGGTTGATTAATTCAGTAATGTGGAACTTTAGAACAACTTGTTATGAGATTACAACTCATTATCATTGAACGATTGATCGATTCGGTGATGTGGAACCTCAGAACGGCTTGTTATGAGATTATAACTCATTATCATCGAACGGTTGATCGAATCAGCCATGTGGAACCTCAGACGGCTTTTTATGAGATTACAACTGATTATCATCAAACAGTTGATAAATTCGGCGATGTGGAGCCTCAGAATGGCTTGCTATGAGATTACAACTCATTATCATCGAACGGTTGATCGATTTGGCGATGTGAAACCTTAGAATAGCTTGTTATGTGATTGCAACTCATTATCATCGAACGGTTGAGTGATTCGGCGATGTGGAACCTTAGAATAGCTTGTTATGAGATTACAACTCATTATCATCAAACGGTTGATCGATTAAGCAATGCGGAACCTCAACACAGCTTGTTATGAGATTACAACTCATTATCCTTGAACGGTTGATCGATTCAGTGATGTGGAACCTCAGAATAGCTTATTATGAGATTATAACTCATTATCATCGAATGGTTGACCGATTCGGTGATGTGGAACCTCAGAATGCCTTGTTATGAGATTGCAACTCATTATCATCGATTGGTTGATCAATTCGGTGATGTGGAATCTCAGAATGGCTTGTTATGAGATAACAACTCATTATGATCGAACGGTTGATTGATTCAGTGATGTGGAACCTCAAAATGGCTTATTATGAGATTACAACTCATTATCATCGAACGGTTGATCGATTCGGCAATGTGGAACCTTAGAATAGCTTGTTATGAGATTACAACTCATTATCATCAAATGGTTGATCAATTGGTCGATGTGGAACCTCAAAACAGCTTGTTATGAGATTATAACTCATTATCATCGAACGGTTGATCGATTCGGCAATCTGGAACCTCATAATGGCTTGTTATAAGATTACAACTCATTATTATCGAACGGTTGATCGATTCGGCGATGTGGAACCTCAAAATAGCTTGTTATGAGATTGCAACTCATTATCATCGAACAGTTGATCGATTCGGCAATGTGGAACCTCAAAATAGCTTGTTATGAGATTACAACTCATTATCATTAAATGGTTGACCGATTCGGCGATGTGGAACCTTAGAATGGCTTGTTATGAGATTGCAGCTGATTATCATCGAACGGTTGACCGATTCAGTGATGTGGAACCTTAGAACAGCTTGTTATGAGATTGCAACTCATTATCATCGAATGGTTGATTGATTTAGTGATGTGGAACCTCAGAATAGCTTGTTATGAGATTGCAACTCATTATCATCGAACGGTTGATTAATTCAGCGATGTGGAACCTTATAATGGCTTGTTATGAGATTACAACTCATTATAATTGAACGGTTGATCAATTCGGCGATGTGGAACCTCAGAATGGCTTGTTATGAGATTACAACTCATTATCATCGAACGGTTGAGCAATTCGGCGATGTGGAACCTCAGAATAGCTTGTTATGAGATTGTAGCTGATTATCACCGAACGGTTGACCGATACGGCGATGTGGAACCTCAGAATAGCTTGTTATAAGATTACAACTCATTATCATCGAACGATTGATCGATTCGGTGATGTGGAACCTTAGAAGAGCTTTTTATGAGATTACAACTCATTATCATAAAATGATTGACTGATTCGGCAATGTGGAACATCAAAACAGCTTGTTATGAGATTACAACTCATTATTATCGAACGGTTGATCGATTCAACAATGTGAAACCTCACAATGGCTTGTTATGAGATTACAACTCATTATCATCGAATGGTTGATCGATTCAATAATGTGGAACCTCAGAATGGCTTGTTATGAGATTATAACTCATTATCATCAAACGGTTGACTGATTCAGCGATATGGAACCTTAGAAGAGCTTGTTATGAGATTGTAACTCATTATCATCGAACAGTTGATCGATTCAGCGATGTGGAACCTTAGAACAACTTGTTATGAGATTACAACTCATTATCATCAAACGGTTGATCGATTCCATGATGTGGAACCTCAGAATGACTTGTTATGAGATTACAAGTCATTATCATCAAACGGTTGATCACTTCGGCAATGTGGAACCTCAGAACAGATTTTTATGAGATTACAACTCATTATCATCGAATGATTGACTGATTCGGTGATGTGGAACCTCAGAACAGCTTGTTATGAGATTCTAACTCATTATCATCAAACGGTTGATCGATTCGGCAATCTGGAACCTCAGAATGGCTTGTTATGAGATTACAACTCATTATCATTGATGGTTGACTGATTCAGATATGTGGAACCTCAGAATAGCTTGTTATGAGATTGCAGCTGATTATCATCGAACGGTTGACAAATTCAGCGATGTGGAACCTTAGAATAGCTTGTTATGAGAATGTAACTAATTATCATCGAATAGTTGATCGATTTGGCGATGTGGAACCTCAGAACAACTTGTTATGAGATGACAACTCATTATCATCGAACAGTTGATCAATTCAGTGATGTGGAACCTCAGAATGGCTTGTTATGAGCTTACAACTCATTATCATCGAACGGTTGATTGATTCAGCCATGTGGAACCTCAGAACGGTTTGTTATGAGATTACAACTCATTATTATCAAATGGTTGATTGATTCGGTGATGTGGAACCTTGGAATAGATTGTTTTGAGATTACAACTCATTATCATCAAACGATTGATAGATTTAGTGATGTGGAACCTCAAAATGGCTTGTTATGAGATTAGAACTCATTATCATTGAATGGTTGACCGATTCAGTGATGTGGAACCTCAGAATAACTTGTTATGAGATTGCAACTCATTATACATCGAACGGTTGAGCGATTCGGCAATGTGAAACCTCAGAATAGCTTGTTATGAGATTACAACTCATTATCATCGAACGGTTGATCGATTCAGCGATGTGGAACCTTAGAATGGCTTGTTATGAGATTACAACTCATTACCATTGAACGGTTGATCAATTCGGCCATGTGGAACCTTAGAACGGCTTGTTATGAGATTACAACTCATTATCATCGAATGGTTGACCGATTCGGCGATGTGGAAACTCAAAATAGCTTGTTATGAGATTGCAACTCATTATCATCGAACGGTTGATCGATTCGGCAATGTGGAACCTCAGAACAGCTTGCTATGAGATTACAACTCATTATCATTGAACAGTTGATCGATTCGGCCATGTGGAACCTCAGAATGTCTTGTTATGAGATTACAACTCATTATCATCGAATGGTTGATCAATTCGACGATGTGGAACCTCAAAATAGCTTGTTATGAGATTGTAGCTGATTATCATCGAACGGTTGACCGTTTTAGTGATGTGGAACCTCAGAATAGCTTGTTATGAGATTGCAACTCATTATCATCAAACGGTTGATCGATTCATCGATGTGGAACCTCAGAATAGCTTGTTATGAGATTACAACTCATTATCATTAAACGGTTGATTGATTTGGCGATGTGGAACCTCAGAACGGCTTGTTATGAGATTACAACTCATGATCATCGAATGATTGATCGATTTGGGGATGTGGAACCTCAGAATGGCTTGTTATGAGATTACAAATCATTACCATTAAACGGTTGATCGATTCCGCTATGTGGAACCTCAAAATGGCTTGTTATGAGATTACAACTCATTATCATCGAATGGTTGACCGATTTGGCAATGTGGAACCTTAGAAGAGGTTGTTATGAGATTACAACTCATTATCATTGAACGGTTGAGCGATTCAGCAATGTAGAACCTCAGAATAGCATGTTATGAGATTACAACTCATTATCATCAAACGGTTGATCGATTCGGTAATGTGGAACCTCAGAATGGCTTGTTATGAGATTACAACTCATTATCATCGAATGGTTGATCGATTCGGTGATGTGGAACCTCAGAATAGCTTTTTATGAGATTACAACTCATTATCATCGAACGGTTGACTGATTAAGCGATGTGGAACCTCAGAATAGCTTGTTATGAGATTGTAACTCATTATCATCAAACGGTTGATCGATTCAGAAATGTGGAACCTCCGAACGGCTTGTTATGAGATTACAAGTCATTATCATCAATCGGTTGACCGATTCAGTGATGTGGAACCTCAGAATAGCTTGTTATGAGATTGCAGGTGATTATCATCAAATGGTTGACCGATTCAGCGATGTGGAACCTGAGAAAAACTTGTTATGAGATTGCAACTCATTATCATCGAACGGTTGATCGATTTGGCAATGGGGAACCTCAGAACAATTTATTATGAGATTACAAATTATTATCATCGAACAGTTGATCGATTTGGCGATGTGGAACCTCAGAATGGCTTGTTATAAGATTACAACTCATTATCATCAAACGGTTGATCGATTCGGCGATGTGGAACCTTAGAACGGCTTGTTATGAGATTACAACTCATTATCATCAAACGGTTGATCGATTCGGCGATGTGGAACCTCAGAACAGCTTGTTATGAGATTGCAACTCATTATCATCAAACAGTTGATCGATTCGGTGATGTGGAACCTTAGAACGGCTTGTTATGAGATTACAACTCATTATCATCAAATGTTTTATCGATTCGGTGATGTAGAACCTCAGAATAGCTTGTTATAAGATTATAACTCATTATCATCGAACGGTTGACCGATTCAGCGATGTAGAACCTCAGAACAGCTTGTTATGAGATTGCAACTCATTATCATCGAACGGTTGATCGATTCAACAATGTGGAACCGCAGAACGGCTTGTTATGAGATTACAACTCATTATCATCGAATGGTTGACCGATTCGGTGATGTGGAACCTTAGAACAGCTTGTTATGAGATTGTAGCTTATTCTCATCGAATGGTTGACCTATTTGGTGATGTGAAACCTCAGAATAGCTTGTTATGAGATTGCAGCTCATTATCATCAAACAGTTGATTGATTCAACAATGTGGAACTTTAGAACAACTTGTTATGAGGTTACAACTCATTATCATCGAACGGTTGACCGATTCGGCCATGTCGAACCTCAGATGGCTTTTTATGAGATTACAACTCATTATCATCAAACAGTTGATCAATTCGGCGATGTGGAGCCTCAAAATGGCTTGTTATGAGATTATAACTCATTATCATCAAACGGTTGATCGATTTGGCAATGTGGAACCTCATAATAGCTTGTTATGAGATTGCAACTCATTATCATTGAACGGTTGAGTGACTCAGTGATGTGGAACCTTAGAATAGCTTGTTATGAGATTACAACTCATTATCATCAAACGGTTGCTCGATTCAGCAATGCGGAACCTCAGAATAGCTTGTTATGAGATTACAACTCATTATCATCGAACGGTTGATTGATTCGGCGATGTGGAACCTCAGAATAGCTTGTTATGAGATTATAACTCATTATCATTGAATGGTTGACTAATTCGGCGATGTGGAACCTCAGAATGCCTTGTTATGAGATTGCAACTCATTATCATCGATTGGTTGATCAATTCGGTGATGTAGAACCTCAGAATGGCTTGTTATGAGATAACCACTCATTATGATCAAACGGTTGATCGATTCGGCGATGTGGAAGCTAAAAATGGCTTATTATATGATTACAATTCATTATCATCGAACAATTGATCGATTCGGCAATGTGGAACCTCAGAATAGCTTGTTATGAGATTACAACTCATTATCATCAAATGGTTGATCGATTGGGCGATGTGGAACCTCAAAACAACTTGTTATGAGATTACAACTCATTATCATCAAATGGTTGATCGATTCGGTGATGTGGAACCTCAGAACCGCTTGTTATGAGATTACAACTCATTATAATTGAACAGTTGATCGATTCGGCGATGTGGAACATCAGAACGGCTTGTTATGAGATTACAACTCATTATCATCGAACGGTTGAGCAATTCGGTGATGTGGAACCTCAAAATAGCTTGTTATGAGATTGTAGCTGATTATCATCGAACGGTTGACCGATTTGGTGATGTGGAACCTCAGAACAGCTTGTTATGAGATTACAACTCATTATCATTGAACGATTGATCAATTCGGCGATGTGGAACCTCAGAAGAGCTTGTTATGAGATTACAACTCATTATCATCAAATGGTTGACTGATTCAGCAATGTGGAACATCAGAACGACTTGTTATGAGATTACAACTCATTATTATCGAATGGTTGATCAATTTGGCAATGTGAAAGCTCAGAATGGCTTGTTATGAGATTACAACTCATTATCATCGAATAGTTTATTGATTCGGCAATGTGGAACCTCAGAATGGCTTGTTATGAGATTATAACTCATTATCATCAAACGGTTGACCGATTCAGTGATGTGGAACCTTAGAAGAGCTTGTTATGAGATTGTAACTCATTATCATTAAACGATTGATCGAGTCAGTGATGTAGAACCTTAGAACAGCTTATTATGAGATTACAACTCATTATCATCAAACGGTTGATCGATTCCATGATGTGGAATCTCAGAATGACTTGTTATGAGATTAAAACTCATTATCATCGAACGGTTGATCAATTCGGCAATGTGGAACCTCAAAACGGCTTGTTATGAGATTACAACTCATTATCATCGAATGATTGAGTGATTTGGCGATGTGGAACCTCAGAACAGCTTGTTATGAGATTTCAACTCATTATCATCGAACGGTTGATCGATTCTGCAATCTGGAACCTCAGAATGGCTTGTTATGAGATTAAAACAACTTATCACCGATGGTTGACCGATTCAGTGATGTGGAACCTCAGAATAGCTTGTTATGAGATTGCAGCTGATTATCATCAAACGGTTGACCGATTCAGCGATGTGGAACCTCAGAATAGCTTTTTATGAGATTGCAACTGATTATCATCAAACAGTTGATCGATTCGGTGATGTGGAACCTCAGAACAACTTGTTATGAGATGAAAACTCATTATCATTGAACGGTTGATCAATTCGGTGATGTGGAACCTTAGAATGGCTTGTTGTGAGATTACAACTCATTATCATCGAACAGTTGATTGATTCGGCCATGTGGAACCTCAGAATGGCTTATTATGAGATTATAACTCATTATCATCGAACGGTTGACTGATTCAGTGATGTGGAACCTCAGAACAACTTGTTATGAGATTGCAGCTGATTATCATCGAACTGTTGATCGATTCAGCAATGTGGAACCTCAAAAAAGCTTATTATGAGATTGCAACTCATTATCATCGAACGGTTGATCAAGTTAGTGATGTGGAACCTCAGAATAGCTTGTTAAGAGATTACAACTCATTATCATCAAACGGTTGATCGATTCGGCGATGTGGAACCTCAAAAAAGCTTGTTATGAGATTACAACTCATTATCATCAAACGGTTGATCAATTCAGTGATGTGGAACCTCGGAATGGCTTGTTATGAGATTACAACTCATTATGATTGAATGGTTGATCGATTTGGTGATGTGGATCCTCAGAATGGCTTGTTATGAGATTACAACTCATTATCATCGAACGGTTGACCAATTCGGCGATGTAGAACCTGAGAACAGCTTGTTATGAGATTGCAGCTGATTATCATCAATTGATTGATGGATTCGGCGATGTGGAACCTCAGAACAGCTTGTTATGAGATTGCAACTCATTATCATCAAATGGTTGATCGATTTGGCGATGTGGAACCTCAGAACAGCTTGTTATGAGATTACAACTCATTATCATCAAACAGTTGATCGATTCGGCGATGTGGAACCTCAAAACAGCTTGTTATGAGATTACAACTCATTATCATCAAATAGTTGATCAATTCGGTGATGTGGAACCTCAAAAAAACTTCTTATGAGATTAAAACTCATTATCATTCAATGGTTGATCGATTCGGTGATGTGGAACCTCAGAACAGTTTGTTTTGAGATTACAACTCATTATCATCGAACGGTTGATCGATTCAATGATGTGGAACCTCATAACAGCTTGCTATGAGATTACAACTCATTATCATCGAACAGTTGATCGATTCGGCTATATGGAACCTCAGAATGGCTTGTTATGAGATTACAACTCATTATCATCAAATGGTTGATCGATTCGGTGATGTGGAACCTTAGAATGGCTTGTTATGAGATTACAACTTATTATCATCGAACGGTTGACGGATTTGGCGATGTTGAACCTCAGAACAGCTTGTTATGAGATTGCAACTCATTATCATCGAACAGTTGATTAATTCGACGATGTGGAACCTCAGAATGGCTTGTTATGAGATTACAACTCATTATCATCAAACGGTTGATCGATTCGGCGATGTGGAACCTCAAAAGGGCTTGTTATGAGATTACAACTCATTATCATCAAACGGTTGATCAATTCGGTGATGTGGAACCTCAGAATGACTTGTTATGAGATTATAACTCATTATCATTGAACGGTTGATCAATTAGGTGATGTGAAACCTTAGAAAAGCTTATTATGAGATTGCAACTCATTATCATCGAATGGTTGATCAATTTCACGATGTGGAACCTCAGAAAGCTTTTTATGAGATTACAACTCATTATCATCGAACGCTTGATCGATTCGGCAATGTGGAACCTCAGAATGACTTGTTATGAGATTACAACTCACTATCATCAAATGGTTGATCGATTCAGCGATGTGGAACCTTAGAATAGCTTGTTATGAGATTGCAACTCATTATCATCGAATGGTTGATCGATTCAGCCATGTGGAACCTCAGAACGGCTTGTTATGAGATTACAACTCATTATCATTGAATGGTTGACCGATTTGGTGATGTGGAACCTCATAACGGGTTGTTATAAGATTACAACTCATTATCATTGAACGGTTGATTGATTTAGGGATGTGGAATCTCAGAATGGCTTGTTATAAGATTACAACTCATTATCATCAAACGGTTGATCGATTCAGCAATGTGGAACCTTAGAACAACTTGTTATGAGATTGGAACTCGTTATCATCGAACGGTTGATCGATTCTGTGATGTGGAACCCCAAAACGGCTTGTTATGAGATTACAACTCATTATCATCAGATGGTTGACCGATTTGGCGATGTGGAAACTAAGAATGGCTTGTTATGAGATTACAACTCATTATTATCAAACAGTTGATCGATTCGGTGATCTAGAACCTCAGAATGGCTTGTTATGAGATTACAACTCATTATCATTAAATGGTTGATCAATTTAGTGATGTGGAACCTTAGAACAACTTGTTATGAGATGACAACTCATTATCATCAAACGATTGATTGATTCGGCAATGTGGAACCTCAGAATGGCTTGTTATGAGATTACAACTCATTATCATCCAACGGTTGACCGATTTAGCGATGTGGAACCTCAAAATAGCTTGTTATGAAATTACAACTCATTATCATCAAATAGTTGATCGATTCGGCAATCTGGAACCTCAGAATGGCTTGTTGTGAGATTACAACTTATTATCATCGAACGGTTGATTGATTCAGTGATGTGGAACCTTAGAATGGCTTGTTATGAGATTACAACTCATTATTATTGAATGGTTGACCGATTCGGTGATGTGGAACCCCATAATAGCTTGTTATGAGATTACAACTCATTATCATTGAATAGTTGATCGATTCGGTGATGTGGAACCTCAGAACAGCTTGTTATGATATTAGAACTCATTATCATCAAACGGTTAATCGATTCGGTGATGTGGAACCTCAAAATGGCTTGTTATGTGATTACAACTCATTATCATCAAACGGTTGATGGATTCGGCAATGTGGAACCTCAGAACAACTTGTTATGAGATTGGAACTCATTATCATTGAACGGTTGATCGATTTGGTGATGTGGAACCTCAGAATAGATTTTTATGAGATTACAACTCATTATCATCGAACGGTTGATTGATTTTGAAATGTGGAACATTAGAATGACTTGTTATGAGATTACAACTCATTATATTTGAACGGTTGATCGATTCGGTGATGTGGAACCTCAGAATAGCTTGTTATGAGATTGCAACTCATTATCATCGGATGGTTGATCAATTCGGTGATGTGGAACGTCAAAAAGGCTTGTTATAAGATTACAACTCATTATCATTAAACGGTTGACTGATTTGGTGATGTGGAACCTCAGAATATCTTCTTATGAGATTACAACTCATTATCATCAAACGGTTGATCGATTCGGTGATGTGGAACCTTAGAATGGCTTGTTATAAGATTACAACTCATTATCATCGAACGTGTTAGCTATTTTTCCCTAACCTTGTCAAAGAAAAGGCTAATTAACGAGGATCAAACAAATCCTCCTACACTTTGAGCTCAAAGGCTCAGGCGGGTGTACCTGTTGGATTCACTTCTTTCAGTGAATCAGGGGATGGATTCCTGCC
>MU227087.1:462768-476357 GCA_018584345.1 Thuja plicata | reverse complement strand
GTGGTATTTCATGAAAAACATCAGGTCTCTTTTAGCATGCATTCAAAGCAATCATTCTCCGTAACCTTTCAGGGAAATTTTTACGTAGTAACTCCAAATTTCTTCAAAATTTTCAGAGTACTAACAGAACGGTTGATCGATTCAACGATGTGGAACCTCAGAATAGCTTGTTATGAGATTACAACTCATTATCATTGAACGGTTGACCGATTATGCGATGTGGAACCTTAGAATAGCTTGTTATGAGATTGCAACTTATTATCATCGAACGGTTGATCGATTCACCGATGTGGAACCTCAGAATAGTTTGTTATGAGATTACAACTTATTATCATCGAACGGTTGATTGATTCGGTGATGTGGAACCTCAAAATGGCTTGTTATGAGATTATAACTCATTATCATCAAACGGTTGACCGATTTGGTGATGTGAAACCTCAGAATAGCTTGTTATGAGATTGCAACTCATTATCATCGAACAGTTGATCAATTTGGCAATGTGGAACCTCAGAATGACTTGTTATGAGATTACAACTCATTATCATCGAATGGTTGACTGATTTGGTGATGTGGAACCTCAGAACAGCTTGTTATGAGATTGCAACTCATTACATTGAATGGTTGATCGATTCGGTGATGTGGAACCTCAGAATAGCTTGTTATGATATTATAACTCATTATCATCAAACGGTTGATCAATTTGGGGATGTGGAACCTCAGAATAGCTTGTTATGAGATTACAACTCATTATCATCAAACAGTTTATTGATTCAGTGATGTGGAACCTCAGAATGGCTTGTTATGAGATTACAACTCATTATCATCGAACGGTTGACCAATTTGGCGATGTGGAACCTTAGAACAGCTTGTTATAAGATTACAACTCATTATCATGGAATGGTTGATCGATTCTATGATGTGGAACCTCAGAACAGCATGTTATGAGATTACAACTCATTATCATCGAATGATTGTTCAATTCAGTGATGTAGAACCTCAGAATGGCTTGTTATGAGATTACAAATCATTATCATTGAACAGTTGATCGATTCGGCGATGTGGAACCTCAGAACGGCTTGTTATGAGATTATAACTCATTATCATCGAACGGTTGATCGATTTGGCAATGTGGAACCTCAGAATGGCTTGTTATGAGATTACAACTCATTAACATCGAATGGTTGACGGATTCAGCAATGTGGAACCTTAGAATAGCTTGTTATGAGATTTCAACTCATTATCATCAAACGGTTGATCGATTCAGCGATGTGGAATTCTAGAATGGCTTGTTATGAGATTATAACTCATTATCATTGAACGGTTGATCGATTGGGTGATGTGGAACCTCATAACAGCTTGTTATGAGATTACAACTCATTATCATCGAACGGTTGATCGATTTGGTCATGTGGAACCTTAGAATGGCTTGTTATGAGATTACAACTCATTATCATTGAACGGTTGATCGATTCGGCAATGTGGAACCTCAGAATGGCTTGTTATGAGATTACAACTCATTATCATCAAACGGTTGATCAATTCAGCAATGTGGAATCTCAGAACGGCTTGTTATGAGATTACAACTCATTATCATCAAATGGTTGACCGATTCAGCGATGTGGAACCTCATAACAGCTTATTATGAGATTGCAACTCATTATTATCAAATGGTTGATCAATTTGGCGATGTGGAACCTCATAACAGCTTGTTATGAGATTACAACTCATTATCATCGAATGGTTGATCGATTCAGCAATGGAACGTCAGAACAGCTTGTTATGAGATTACAACTCATTATCATCAAATGGTTGATTGATTCAGTGATTTGGAACCTCAGAACGGCTTGGTATGAGATTGCAACTCACTATCATTGAACAGTTGATTGATTCAGCAATGTAGAACCTCAAAATGACTTGTTATGAAATTGCAACTCATTATCATCGAACGGTTGATCGATTCGGTGATGTGGAACGTAAGAATGGCTTGTTATGAGATTACAACTCATTATCATCAAATGGTTGATCGATTTGGCGATGTGGAACCTTAGAATGGCTTGTTATGAGATTACAACTCATTATCATCGAACGGTTGATTGATTCGGTGATGTGGAACCTCAGAATAGCTTGTTATGAGATTGTAACTCATTATCATCAAACGGTTGATCGATTCGGCGATGTGAAACCTCAGAATGGCTTGTTATGAGATTATAACTCATTATCATCAAACGGTTGTTCAATTTGGCGATGTGGAACCTCAGAATGGCTTGTTATGAGATTACAACTCATTATCATCAAACAGTTGACTGATTCGGTGATGTGGAACCTCAGAAAAGCTTGTTATGAGATTACAACTCATTATCATCAAACGATTGATTGATGTGATGATGTAGAACCTCAGAATGGCTTGTAATGAGATTACAACTCATTATCATCAAACGGTTGATCAATTTGGCAATGTGGAACCTCAGAAAAGCTTGTTATGAGATTACAACTCATTATCATCAAACAGTTGATCGATTATGTGATGTGGAACCTCAGAATGGCTTGTTATGAGATTACAACACATTATCATCAAACGGTTCATTGATTCGGCAATGTGGAACCTCAGAACGGCTTGTTGTGAGATTACAACTCATTATCATCGAATGGTTGATTGATTCGGTGATGTGGACCCTGAGAATGGCTTGTTATGAGATTACAACTCATTATCATCAAACGGTTCACCGATTTGGTGATGTGGAACCTCAGAACAGCTTGTTATGAGATTACAACTCAGTATCATCAAACGGTTGATTGATTCGGTGATGTGGAACCTTAGAATAGCTTGTTATGAGATTGCAACTCATTATCATCAAATGGTTGATCGATTCAATGATGTGGAACCTCAGAATAGCTTGTTATGAGATTACAACTCATTATCATCAAATAATTGATCAATTCAGCGATGTGGAACCTCAAAAAACTGCTGATTATCATCGAACAGTTGACCGATTTGATGATGTGGAACCTCAAAACAACTTTTTATGAGATTGCAACTCATTATCATCAAAAGGTTGATCGATTCGGTGATGTGGAACCTCAGAATAGCTTGTTATGAGATTATAACTCATTATCATCGAAAGGTTGATCGATTTAGTGATGTGGAACCTTAGAACGGCTTGTTATGAGATTACAACTCATTATCATCGAACAGTTGATCAATTCGGCCATGTGGAACTTTAGAATGGCTTGTTATGAGATTACAACTCATTATCATCGAATGGTTGATCGATTTGGCAATGTGGAACCTCAGAATAGGTTGTTATGAGATTACAACTCATTATCATCAAACGGTTGATCGATTCGGCGATGTGGAACCTCAGAACAACTTGTTATGAGATTACAACTCATTATCATCGAACGGTTGATCGATTCAGCAATGTGGAACCTCAGAATGGCTTGTTATGAGATTACAACTCATTATCATTGAACGGTTGACCGATTCGGCAATGTGAAACCTCAGAATAGCTTGTTATGAGATTTTAGCTGATTATCATCAAATGGTTGACCGATTTGGCGATGTGGAATCTCAGAATAGCTTGTTATGAGATTGTAACTCATTATCATCAAACGGTTGATCAATTTGGCGATGTGGAACCTCAAAATAGCTTGTTCTGAGATTACAACTCATTATCATCGAATGGTTGATCGATTCGGTGACGTGGAACCTCAGAACGGCTTGTTATGAGATTACAACTCATTATCATTGAACAGTTGATCGATTCGGCAATGTGGAACCTCAGAATGGCTTGTTATGAGATTACAACTCATTATCATTGAATAGTTGATCGATTCGGCGATGTGGAACCTTAGAACAGCTTGTTAAGAGATTACAACTCATTATCATCAAAGGGTTGATCGATTTGGAAATGTGGAACCTCAAAATGGCTTGTTATAAGATTGTAACTCATTATCATCAAACGGTTGATCGATTTGGCGATGTGGAACCTCAGAACAGCTTGTTATGAGATTACAACTCATTATCATCAAATGGTTGATCGATTCAGCGATGTGGAACCTCAAAATGGCTTGTTATGAGATT
This sequence comes from Thuja plicata, assembly GCA_018584345.1. NCBI lineage: Eukaryota > Viridiplantae > Streptophyta > Pinopsida > Cupressales > Cupressaceae > Thuja > Thuja plicata. The sequence goes on along the minus strand of MU227087.1, from coordinate 472,276 downwards.
ACAACTCATTATCATCAAACGGTTGACTGATTCGGCAATGTAGAACCTCATAATGGCTTGTTATGAGATTACAACTCATTATCATCAAACGGTTGACTAATTCAGTGATGTGGAACCTTAGAACAGCTTGTTATGAGATTGCAACTCATTATCATCGAACGGTTGATTGATTTGGTGATGTGGAACCTCAGAATGGCTTGTTATGAGATTACAACTCATTATCATCGAACGGTTGACCGATTTGGTGATGTGGAACCTCAGAATAGCTTGTTATGAGATTGCAACTCATTATCATCAAACGGTTGATTGATTTGGCAATGTGGAACCTTAGAACAGATTTTTATGAGATTAGAACTCATTATATCGATTGGTTGATCGATTCAGTGATGTGGAACCTCAGAATCGCTTGTTATGAGATCACAACTCATTATCATTGAACGGTTGATTGATTTAGCGATGTGGAACCTCAGAAGGGCTTGTTATGAGATTACAACTCATTCTCATTGAATAGTTGATCGATTCTGTGATGTAGAACCTTAGAAGGGCTTGTTATGAGATTACAACTCATTATCATCAAATGGTTGACTAATTCGGTGATGTGGAACCTTAGAATAGCTTGTTATGAGATTGCAACTCATTATCATCGAATGGTTGATCGATTCGGAGATGTGGAACCTCATATTAGCTTGTTATGAGATTACAACTCATTATCATCAAACGGTTGATCGATTCAAGGATGTGGAAACTCAAAATGGCTTGTTATGACATTACAACTCATTATCATCGAACGGTTGATCGATTTGGTGATGTGGAACCTCAGAACAGCTTGTTATGAGATTACAACTCATTATCATCGAACGATTGATCGATTCAGTGATGTGAAACCTTAGAACAACTTGTTATGAGATTACAACTCATTATCATTAAACGGTTGATCGATTTAGCAATGCAGAACCTCAGAACAGCTTGTTATGAGATTGCAACTCATTATAATGGAACGGTTGATCGATTCAGTGATGTGGAACCTCAGAACAACTTTTTATGAGATTACAACTCATTATCATCGACCGGTTGATCGATTCGGTGATGTGGAACCTCAGAATAGCTTATTATGAGATTACAACTCATTATCATCAAACGGTTGATTGATTCGGCAATGTGGAACCTCAGAATGACTTTTTATGAGATTATAACTTATTATCATTGAACGGTTGATCGATTCAGGGATGTGGAACCTCAGAGTGGCTTGTTATGAGATTACAACTCATTATTATCGAACAGTTGACCGATTCGGCGATGTGGAACCTCAGAATAGCTTGTTATGAGATTTCAAGTTATTATCATCGAACGATTGATCAATTCGGTGATGTGGAACCTCAGAATGGCTTGTTGTGAGATTAAAACTCATTATCATCAAACGATTGATCGAGTGGGTGATGTGGAACCTCAGAACAGCTTGTTATGAGATTATAACTTATTATCATCGAACAGTTGATCGATTTGGCAATGTGGAACTTTAGAATGGTTTGTTATGAGATTACAACTCATTATCATCGAACGGTTGATCGATTTGGCAATGTGGAACCTAAGAACAGCTTGTTATGAGATTACAACTCATTATCATCGAACAGTTGATCAATTCAGCAATGTGGAATCTCAGAACGGCTTGTTATGAGATTACAACTCATTATCATCGAATGATTGACCAATTCAGTGATGTGGAACCTCATAACAACTTGTTATGAGATTGCAACTTATCATTATCAAATGGTTGATCGATTCGGCGATGTGGAACCTCATAACAGCTTGTTATGAAATCACAACTTATTATCATCAAACAGTTGATCGATTCGGCAATGTGGAACCTCATAACGGCTTGTTATGAGATTACAACTCATTACCATCAAACGGTTGATAGATTCGGTGATGTGGAACCTCAGAATGGCTTGCTATGAGATTACAACTCATTATCATTGAATGGTTGATCAATTTAGGGATGTGGGACCTCAGAATGGCTTGTTATGAGATTACAACTCATTATCATCGAATAGTTGATCGATTCGGTGATGTGGAACCTCAGAACAGCTTGCTATGAGATTGCAACTCATTATCATTGAACGGTTGATCGATTCGGTGATGTGGAACCTCAGAATGGCTTGTTATGAGATTACAACTCATTATCATCGAACGGTTGATCGATTCGGCGATGTGCAACCTCAGAATGGCTTGTTATGAGATTACAACTCATTATCATCGAACAGTTGATCGATTTGGTGATGTGGAACCTCAGAATGACTTGTTATGAAATTACAACTCATTATCATCAAATGGTTGATCGATTTGGCGATGTGGAACCTTAGAATGACTTGTTATGAGATTACAACTCATTATCATCGAATGGTTGATCCATTCGACGATGTGGAACCTCAGAATGGCTTGTTATGAGATTACAACTCATTATCATTGAACGGTTGATCGATTCGGTAATGTGAAACCTTAGAATAGCTTGTTATGAGATTGCAACTCATTATCATCGAACGGTTGATCGATTCGGTGATGTGGAACCTCAAAATAGCTTGTTATGAGATTACAACTCATTATCATCAAATGGTTGACTGATTTGGCAATGTGGAACCTTAGAACGGCTTGTTATGAGATTACAACTCATTATCATCAAATGGTTGGTCGATTTGGCGATGTGGAACCTCAGAACGGCTTTTTATGAGATTACAACTCATTATCATTAAACGGTTGATCGATTTGGTGATGTAGAACCTCAGAACAACTTTTTTATGAGATTACAACTCATTATCATTGAACGGTTCATCGATTATGCAATGTGGAACCTCAAAATGGCTTGTTATGAGATTACAACTCATTATCATCGAACGGTTGATCGATTCGGTGATGTGGAACCTCAGAATGGCTTGTTATGAGATTACAACTCATTATCATCGAACGGTTCATCGATTTAGCCATGTGAAACCTCAAAATGACTTGTTATAAGATTACAACTCATTATCATCGAATGGTTGATCGATTTGATGCTGTGGAACCTTAGAATAGCTTGTTATGAGATTGCAACCCATTATCATCAAACAGTTGATCAATTTGGTGATGTGGAACCTCAAACAAGCTTATTATAAGATTATAACTCATTATCATCAAACGGTTGATCGATTCGGCGATGTGGAACCTCAGAACAACTTGTTATGAGATTACAACTCATTATCATCAAATGATTGATCGATTCGCCGATGTAGAACCTCAGAACAACTTATTATGAGATTGCAACTCATTATCATCGAACGGTTGATCAATTCAGTGATGTGGAACCTCAGAATGGCCTTTTATGAGATTACAACTCATTATCATCAAACTGTTGATTGATTCGGTGATGTGGAACCTCAGAACAGCTTGTTATGAGATTGCAACTCATTTTGATCAAACAGTTGATCGATTTTGTGATGTGGAACCTCAAAACAGCTTGTTATGAGATTACAACTCATTATCATCGAACAGTTGACTGATTCAGCGATGTGGAACCTTAGAATAGTTTGTTATGAGATTATAGATGATTATCATCAAATGGTTGATTGATTCAGCGATGTAGAACCTCAGAATGGCTTATTATGAGATTGTAGCTCATTATCATCGAATGGTTGATCAATTCGGCGATGTGGAACCTCAGAATAGCTTGCTATGAGATTACAACTCATTATCATCGAACGGTTGATCAATTTGGTGATGTGGAACCTTAGAACAGCTTGTTATGAGATTACAATTCATTATCATCGAACGGTTGACCGATTTGGCAATGTGGAACCTCAGAATAGCTTGTTATGAGATTGCAACTCATTATCATCGAACGGTTCATCAATTCAACAATGTGGAACCTCAGAATAGCTTGTTATGAGATTCCAACTCATTATCATCAAACGATTTATCGATTCGGCAATGTGGAACCTCAGAATGGCTTGTTATGATATTACAACTCATTATCATCAAACGGTTGATCGATTCGATGATGTGGAAGCTCAAAATGGCTTGTTATGAGTTTACAACTCATTATCATCGAATGGTTGACCGATTCAGTGGTGTGGAACCTCAAAATAGCTTGTTATGAGATTGCAACTCATTATCATTGAACGGTTGATCGATTCGGCAATGTGGAACCTCAGAATGGCTTGTTATGAGATTACAACTAATTATCATCGAACGGTTGACCGACTCGGCGATGTGGAACCTCAGAACAACTTGTTATGAGATTGCAGCTGATTATCATCGAATAGTTAACCAATTTGGCGATATGGAACCTCAGAACAGCTTGTTATGATATTGCAACTCATTATCATCGAAAGGTTGATCAATTTGGCGATGTGGAACCTCAAAATAGCTTTTTATGAGATTACAACTCATTATCATCAAACGGTTGATCGATTCGGTGATGTAGAACTTAAGAACAACTTGTTATGAGATTACAACTCATTATCATCAAACGGTTGATCAATTCGGCCATGTGGACCTCAGAACAGCTTGTTATGAGATTACAACTCATTATATCCCAACGGTTGACCGATTCGGTGATGTGGAACCTCAGAATAGCTTGTTATGAGATTGCAACTCATTATCATCAAACGGTTGATCGATTCAGCAATGTGGAACCTCAGAAGAGCTTGTTATGAGATTATAACTCATTATCATCGAACGGTTGATCGATTCGGTGATGTGGAACCTCAGAACGGCTTGTTATGAGATTACAACTCATTATCATTGAACGGTTGACCAATTTGGCCATGTGGAACCTCAGAATGGCTTCTTATGAGATTATAACTCATTATCATCGAATGGTTGATCAATTTCGTAATGTGGAACCTTAGAATAGCTTGTTATGAGATTGCAACTCATTATCATCGAACGGTTGATCGATTTGGTGATGTGGAACCTCAGAATAGCTTGTTATGAGATTACAACTCATTATCACTGAACGGTTGACCGTTTTAGCAATGTGGAACCTCAGAATAGCTTGTTATGAGATTGCATCTCTTTATCATCAAACGGTTGATCGACTTGGCAATGTGGAACCTCAGAACAACTTGTTATGAGATTACAACACATTATCATCGAATGGTTGATCGATTCGGTGATGTGGAACCTCAAAATAGCTTGTTATGAGATTACAACTCATTATCATCAAACGGTTGACTGATTCGGTGATGTGGAACCTCAGAATAGCTTGTTATGAGATTGCAGCTGATTATCATCAAACAATTGACCAATTCAGCGATGTGGAACCTAAGAAAAGCTTGTTATGAGATTGTAACTCATTATCATCAAAAGGTTGATTGATTCAGCGATCTGGAACCTTAGAACAACTTGTTATGAGATTACAACTCATTATCATCAAACGGTTGATCGATTCGGCAATGTGGAACCTCAGAATGGCTTGTTATGAGATTACAACTTATTATCATTGAATAGTTGATCAATTCGGCCATGTGGAACCTTAGAACAGCTTGTTATGAGATTACAACTCATTATCATTGAACGGTTGATCGATTCAGCGATGTGGAACCTCAGAATAGATTCTTATGAGATTACAACTCATTATCATCGAACGGTTGATCGATTCGGTGATGTGGAACCTTAGAACAGCTTGTTATGAAATTACAACTCATTATCATCGAACGGTTGACCGATTCGATGATGTGGAACCTCAGAACAGCTTGTTATGAGACTGCAACTCATTATCATCGAACGGTTGATTGATTTGGCAATGTGCAACCTCAAAATGGCTTGTTATGAGATTACAACTCATTATCATCGAATGGTTGACTGATTCGGTGATGTGGAAACTCAGAATAGCTTGTTATGAGATTATAAGTCATTATCATTAAACGGTTAATCGATTCGGCAATGTGGAACCTCAGAATGGCTTGTTATGAGATTATAACTTATTATCATCAAATGGTTGATCGATTAAGCGATGTGGAACCTTAGAATGGCTTGTTATGAGATTACAACTCATTATCATCGAACGGTTGAATGTTTCGGCGATGTGGAACCTCAGAATGGCTTGTTATGAGATTACAACTCATTATCATCGAACGGTTGATCGATTCAGTGATGTGGAACCTTAGAATAGCTTGTTATGAGATTGTAACTCATTATCATCGAATAGTTGATCGATTCGGTGATGTGGAACCTCAGAATAGCTTGTTATGAGTTTACAACTTATTATCATCAAACGGGTGATCAAATCGGCGATGTGGAACCTTAGAATAGCTTGTTATGAGATTACAACTCATTATCATCAAACAGTTGATTGATTTGGCGATGTGGAACCTTAGAATGACTTTTTATGAGATTACAACTCATTATAATCAAATGGTTGATTGATTTGGTGATGTGGAACCTCTGAATGACTTGTTATGAGATTACAACTCATTATCATTGAAGGGTTGACCGATTCGGCGATGTAGAACCTCAAAAGAGGTTGTTATGAGATTGCAACTCATTATCATTGAATGGTTGATCAATTCAGTGATGTGGAACCTCAGAACAGCTTGTTATGAGATTACAACTCATTATCATCAAATGGTTGACCGATTTGGTGATGTGGAACCTCAGAACAACTTGTTATGAAATTGCAAGTCATTATCATTGAAGGGTTGATCGATTCGGCGATGTGGAAGCTTAGAATAGCTTGTTATGAGATTAAAACTCATTATCATAAAATGGTTGACCGATTCGGTGATGTGGAACCTCAGAATAGCTTATTATGAGATTGCAACTCATTATCATCGAATGGTTGATCGATTCGGTGATGTGGAACCTCAGAACAGCTTGTTATGAGATTACAACTCATTATCATCGAACGGTTGATCAATTTGGCAATGTGGAACCTCAAAATAGCTTCTTATGAGATTACAACTCATTATCATCAAATAGTTGACCAATTCAGCGATGTGGAACCTCAGAACGGCTTGTTATGAGATTACAACTCATTATCATCAAAGGGTTGATCGATTCGATGATGTGGAACCTTAAAATGGCTTGTTATGAGATTACAACTCATTATCATCGAATGGTTGACCGATTCGGCGATGTCAAACCTTAGAATAGCTTGTTATGAGATTGCAACTCATTATCATCAAATGGTTGATCAATTCAGCAATGTGAAACCTTAGAACGGCTTGTTATGAGATTACAACTCATTATCATCGAACGGTTTATCGATTCGGCGATGTGGAAGCTCAGAACGGCTTGTTATGAGATTACAACTCATTATCATCAAACAGCTGAATGATTCGGTGATGTGGAACCTCAGAGCAGCTAGTTATGAGATTACAACTCATTATCACCAAACAGCTGATCAATTCGGCAATATGGAACCTCAGAACGGCTTGTTATGAGATTACAACTCATTATCATCAAATGGTTGATCGATTCAGTGATGTGAAACCTTAGAATGGCTTGTTATGAGATTACAACTCATTATCATCGAACAGTTGACTGATTTGGCGATGTGGAACCTCAGAACAGCTTGTTATGAGATTGCAACTCATTATCATCGAACAGTTGATCAATTCAACCATGTGGAACCTCAGAACAGCTTGTTATGAGATTACAACTCATTATCATTGAACGGTTGATCGATTCGGCAATATGGAACCTCAGAATGGCTTGTTATGAGATTAAAACTCATTATCATCAAACAGTTGATCGATTCGGCGATGTGAAACCTCAAAAGGGCTTGTTATGAGATTACAACTCATTATCATCGAACGGTTGATCAATTCAGTGATGTGGAACCTAAGAACGACTTGTTATGCAATTACAACTCATTATCATTAAACGGTTGATCAAGTCGGTGATGTGGAACCTCAAAAAAGCTTGTTATGAGATTGCAACTCATAATCATCGAATTGTTGATCAATTTCATGATGTGGAACCTCAAAAAGCTTGTTATGAGATTACAACTCATTATCATCGAATGCTTAATCGATTCGGTGATGTGGAACCTCAGAATGACTTGCTATGAGATTACAACTCATCATCATCAAATGGTTGATCAATTCAGTGATGTGGAACCGCAAAATAGCTTGTTATGAGATTGCAACTCATTATCATCGAATGGTTGATCGATTCAGCCATGTGGAACCTTAGAACGGCTTGTTATGAGATTACAACTTATTATCACCAAACGGTTGACCGATTTAGCGATGTGGAACCTCATAATGGCTTGTTATCAGATTACAACTCATTATCATCAAACGGTTGATCGATTCGGTGATGTGGAATCTCAGAATAGCTTGTTATGAGATTACAACTCATAATCATTTAACAGTTGATCGATTCAGCGATGTAGAACCTAAAAACAACTTGTTATGAGATTGCAACTCATTATTATCGAACGGTTGATCGATTCGGCAATGTGGACCCTTAGAATGGCTCGTTATGAGATTACAACTCATTATCATCGAACGGTTGATTGATTCAGTGATGTGGAACCTCAGAACGACTTGTTATGAGATTACAACTCATTATCATCGAATGGTTGATCGATTCGGCGATGTGAAACCTCAGAATGGCTTGTTATGAGATTACAACTCATTATCATTGAATGGTTGATTGAAACAGTGATGTGGAACCTCAGAATAGCTTGTTATGAGATTACAACTCATTATCATCGAACGATTGATCAATTTAGTGATGTGGAACCTCAGAATGGCTTGTTTTGAGATCACAACTCATTATCATCCAACTGTTGACTGATTCAGGGATGTGGAACCTGAGAATAGCTTGTTATGAGATTAAAACTCATTATCATCGAACAGTTGATCGATTCAGCGATGTGGAACCTCAGAACAACTTGTTATGAGATTACAACTCATTATCATCGAACAGTTGATCGATTTGGTGATGTGGAACCTTAGAATGCTTGTTATGAGATTACAACTCATTATTATCAAATGGTTGACCAATTCAGTGATGTGGAACCTCAGAACAGCTTGTTATGAGATTGCAACTCATTATCATCGAACAGTTGATCGATTCGGCGATGTGGAACCTCAGAACAGCTTGTTATGAGATTACAACTCATTATCATCGAACGGTTGATCGATTCGGTGATGTGGAACCTCAAAATGGCTTGTTATGAGATTAAAACTTATTATCATCAAATGGTTGATGGATTCAACAATGTGAAACCTCAGAACAGCTTGTTATGAGATTACAACTCATTATCATCGAAGGGTTGATCGATTTGGTGATGTGTGTTAAGGAATGTAGCTTCGTTCAGATAAAATCATTGCTATTGAATTATCGAGTACACATTTATATATATGTAATAATAATAATATGTATTATAGTTATTATATATATCCATATAATTTATATAAGTGGAGTATTATCATATTGTGATATATACATATAATTAATATTATGAGAATATAAATATATATTCATTATTATTAATATAAGTTGATATTTATTATTATTATGA
>MU227087.1:445376-460080 GCA_018584345.1 Thuja plicata | reverse complement strand
CATGTCCCTTGAAATGAATAGACATGTCTTCTTGTCTTTTCCTTGTATAAAACCAAGAGATCGATGCATTTGGAAAACATAAAAAGACAATACAATAATGCCATTACATTTGCAATCGATCCTAAAAGTTAACAATGTGGAACCTCAGAAAAGCTTGTTATGAGATTATAACTCATTATCATCGAACGGTTGATTGATTCGGCAATGTGGAATATCAGAATGACTTGTTATGAGATTACAACTCATTATATTCGAACGGTTGATCGATTTAGTGATGTTGAACCTCAGAATAGCTTGTTATGAGATTGCAACTCATTATCATCGAACGGTTGATCGATTCGGCGATGTGGAACGTTAGAACGGCTTGTTATGAGATTACAACTCATTATCATCAAACGGTTGACCGATTCAGTGATGTGAAACCTTAGAACAGCTTGTTATGAGATTACAACTCATTATCATCAAACAGTTGATCAATTCGGCAATGTGGAACGTAAGAATGGCTTGTTATGAGATTACAAATCACTATCATCGAACGGTTGATCGATTCGGCAATGTGGAACCTCAGAAAGGCTTGTTATGAGATTACATCTCATTATCATTGAACGGTTGATTGATTCAGTGATGTGGAACCTTAGAATAGTTTGTTATTAGATTGCAACTTATTATCATCAAATGGTTGATCGATTCGGTGATGTGGAACCTCAAAATAGTTTGTTATGAGATTACAACTCATTATCATCGAACGGTTGATCGATTTGGCGATATGGAACCTCAGAACGGCTTGTTATGAGATTACAACTCATTATCATTGAACGGTTGACCGATTTGGCGATGTGGAACCTTAGAATAGCTTGTTATGAGATTGCAACTCATTATCATCGAACAGTTGATCGATTTGGCAATGTGGAACCTCAGAATGACTTGTTATGAGATTACAACTCATTATCATCGAACATTTGACTGATTGGGTGATGTGGAGCCTCAGAACAGCTTCTTATGAGATTGCAACTCATTATCATCAAATGGTTGATCGATTTGGTGATGTGGAACCTCAGAATAACTTGTTATGACATTACAACTCATTATCATCAAACAGTTGATCGATTCGGGGATGTGGAACCTTAGAACGGCTTGTTATGAGATTACAACTCATTATCATCAAACGATTGATCAATTCCATGATGTGGAACCTTAGAATGGCTTGTTATGAGATTACAACTCATTATCATCCAACGGTTGACCGATTCGGTGATGTGGTACCTCAGAACAGCTTGTTATGAGATTGCAACTCATTATCATCAAACGGTTGATTGATTTGGTGATGTGGAACCTCAGAATGGCTTGTTATGAGATTGCAGCTCATTATCATCAAACGGTTGATCAATTTGGTGATGTGGAACGTCAGAACAGTTTGTTATGAGATTACAACTCATTATCATCAAACGGTTGATCGATTTGGTGATGTGGAACCTCAGAATGGCTTGTTATGAGATTACAACTCATTATCATCAAATAGTTGACCAATTTGGTGATGTGAAACCTCAGAATGGCTTGTTATGAGATTACAACTCATTATCATCAAATGATTGATTGATTCGGTGATGTGGACCCTCAAAATGGCTTTTTATGAGATTACAACTCATTATCATTGAACGGTTGACTGATTCGGTGATGTGGAACCTCAAAACAGCTTGTTATGAGATTGCAACTCATTGTCATCGAACGGTTGATCAATTCAGCGATGTGGAACCTCAGAATAGCTTGTTATGAGATTACAACTCATTATCATCGAACAATTGATTGATTCGGCGATGTGGAACCTTAGAATGGCTTATTATGAGATTACAACTCATTATTATTGAACGGTTGATCGATTCAGTGATGTGGAACCTCAGAACGGCTTGTTATCACATTACAACTCATTATCATCAAACGGTTGATCAATTCGGCAATGTGGAGCCTTAGAATGGCTTGTTATGAGATTGTAATTTATTATCATCGAACGGTTGATCGATTTGGCAATATGGAACCTCATAATGGCTTGTTATGAGATTACAACTCATTATCATTGAATGGTTGACCGATTCGGCAATGTGGAACCTCAGAATAGCTTGTTATTAGATTTCAACTCATTATCATCAAACGGTTGATCGATTTGGCGATGTGGAACCTCAGAACGGCTTGTTATGAGATTACAACTCATTATCATCAAACGGTTGATTGATTGGGCGATGTGGAACCTCAGAACAACTTGTTATGAGATTACAACTCATTATCATCGAACGGTTGATCGATTCAGTAATGTGAAACCTCAAAATGGCTTGTTATGAGATTACAACTCATTATCATTAAACGGTTGATCGATTTGGTGATGTGGAACCTCAGAATGGCTTGTTATGAGATTACAACTCATTATCATCGAACGGTTGATCAATTCGACAATGTGGAATCTCAGAACGGCTTGTTATGAGATTACAACTCATTATCATCGAATGGTTGACTGATTCGGCGATGTGGAACCTCATAACAGCTTGTTATGAGATTGCAACTCATTATTATCAAATGGTTGACCGATTTGGCGATGTGGAACCTCATAATAGCTTGTTATGAGATTACAACTCATTATCATCGAATAGTTGATCGATTTGGCGATGTGGAACCTCAGAACAACTTGTTATGAGATTACAACTCATTATCATCGAACAGTTGATCGATTTGGTGATGTGGAACCTTAGAATGGCTTGTTATGAGATTACAACTTATTATTATCAAACGGTTGACCAATTCGGCCATGTGGAACCTTAGAATAGCTTTTAATGAGATTGCAACTCATTATCATTGAATAGTTGATCGATTCGGCAATGTGGAACCTCAGAATAGCTTGTTATGAGATTACAACTCATTATCATCGAACGGTTGATCAATTTGGTGATGTGGAACCTAAAAATGGCTTGTTATGAGATTAGAACTCATTGTCATCAAATGGTTGATGGATTTGGCAATGTGGAACCTCAGAATAGCTTGTTATGAGATTGCAACTCATTATCATCGAACGGTTGATCGATTCGGTGATGTGGAACCTTAGAACAACATATTATGAGATTACAACTCATTATCATCGAACGGTTGATTGATTCGGCAATGTGGAACATTAAAATGACTTGTTATGAGATTAAAACTCATTATATTCGAACGGTTGATCGATTCAGTGATGTGGAACCTTAGAACAGCTTGTTATGAGATTGCAACTCATTATCATCGAACGGTTGATCGATTCGGTGATGTGGAACATCAGAACGGCTTGTTATGAGATTACAACTCATTATCATCAAACGGTTGATCAATTCAGAGATGTGGAACCTCAGAATGGCTTGTTATGACATTACAACTCATTATCATAAAATGGTTTACCGATTTGGCGATGTGGAACCTCAGAAGAGCTTGTTATGAGATTGGAACTCATTATCATTGAATAGTTGATCGATTTGGCAATTTGGAACCTCAGAATGACTTATTATGAGATTACAACTCATTATCATCGAATGGTTGACCGACTGGGTGATGTGGAACCTCATAACGGCTTGTTATGAGATTATAACTCATTATCATCGAATGGATGATCGATTTGGTGATGTGGATCTTCAGAATGGCTTGTTATGAGATTACAACTCATTATCAAATGGATCATCAAATGGTTGACCGATTCGGTGATGTGGAACCTCAGAATTGCTTCTTATGAGATTACAACTCATAATCATCAAACGGTTGATTGATTTGGTGATGTGGACCCTCAAAATGGCTTGTTATGAGATTACAACTCATTATCGTTGAACGGTTGACCAATTCAGTGATGTGGAACCTCAGAATAGCATTTTATGAGATTGCAACTCATTATCATCGAACGGTTGATCGATTCAGCGATGTGGAACCTTAGAATAGCTTGTTATGAGATTACAACTCATTATCCTCAAATAATTGATTGATTCGACAATGTGGAACCTAAGAATGGCTTATTATGAGATTATAACTTGTTATCATCAAACGGTTGACTGATTTGGTGATGTGGAACCTCAGAATGGCTTATTATGAGATTACAACTCATTATCATCGAATGGTTGACCGATTCGGTGATGTGGAACCTCAGAATAGCTTGTTATAAGATTACAGCTCATTATCATCCAACGATTGATTGATTCAGCAATGTGGAACCTCAGAATGACTTGTTATGAGATTACAACTAATTATCATCGAACGGTTGACCGATTCGGCAATGTGGAACCTCAGAATAGCTTGTTATGAGATTGCATCTAATTATCATTGAACAGTTCACCGATTCGGTGATGTGGAACCTCAAAATAGCTTGTTATGAGATTGCAACTCATTATCATCAAAAGGTTGATCGATTCAGCGATGTGGAACCTCAAAACAACTTGTTATGAGATTACAACTCATTATCATCAAACGGTTGATCGATTCGGTGATGTGGAACCTCAGAACGACTTGTTATGAGATTACAACTTATTATCATCAAACAGTTGATCGATTCGGTCATGTGGAACCTTAGAATGGCTTGTTATGAGATTACAACTCATTATAATCGAACGGTTGATTGATTCGGTGATGTGGAACCTCAGAATAGCTTGTTATGAGATAACAACTCATTATAATCGAACGGTTGATCGATTCGGCAATGTGGAACCTCAGAACAACTTGTTATGAGATTACAACTCATTATCATCAAACGGTTGATCGATTCGGTGATGTGGAACCTCAAAAAAGTTTGTTATGAGATTACAAGTCATTATCATCGAACGGTTGACCAATTCAACGATGTGGAACCTCAGAATAGCTTGTTATGAGATTGCAGCTGATTATCATCAAATGGTTGACCGATTCGGCAATGTGGAACCTCATAATAGCTTGTTATGAGATTACAACTCATTATCATCGAACGCTTGATCGATTCAGTGATGTGGAACCTTAGAATAGCTTGTTATCAGATTACAACTTCTTATCATCAAAGGGTTGACCGATTCAGCGATGTGGAACCTCAGAATGGCTTGTTATGAGATTACAACTCATTATCATCAAACGGTTGATCGATTCGATGATGTGGAACCTCAGAATAGCTTGTTATGAGATTAAAACTCATTATCATCAAACAGTTGATCAATTCGGTGATGTGGAACCTCAGAATGGCTTGTTATGAGATTACAACTCATTATCATCAAATAATTGACCAATTTGGTGATGTGGATCCTCAAAATAGCTTTTTATGAGATAGAAACTCATTATCATCGAACGGTTGATCGATTCGGTGATGTGGAACTTCAGAACAGCTTGTTATGAGATTACAACTCATTATCATCAAACGGTTGATCAATTCGGTGATGTGGAACCTCAGAATAGCTTGTTATGAGATTCCAACTCATTATCATCGAATGGTTGACCGATTCAGAGATGTGGAACCTCATAACGGCTTGTTATGACATTACAACTCATTATCATCGAATGGTTGACCGATTCAGTGATTTGGAGCCTCAGAACGGCTTGTTATGAGATTGTAACTCATTATCATTAAACGGTTGATCGATTCAGTGATGTGGAACCTTAGAATAGCTTGTTATGAGATTACAACTCATTATCATTAAACGGTTGATCAATTTGGTGATGTGGAACCCCAGAACGGCTTGTTATAAGATTACAACTCATTATCATTGACCGGTTGATCAATTCGGGGATGTGGAACCTCAGAATGGCTTGTTATGAGATTACAACTTATTATCATCGAACGGTTGATCAATTCAGCGATGCAGAACCTAAGAACAGCTTGTTATGAGATTGCAACTCATTATCATCAAATGGTTGACCGATTTGGCAATGTGGAACCTCAAAATAGATTGTTATGAGATTACAACTCATTATCATCAAAGGGTTGATCGATTCGGCGATGTGGAACCTCAGAACGGCTTGTTATGAGATTACAACTCATTATAATCAAATAGTTGACCGATTCCATCATATGGAACCTCAGAACAGGTTGTTTTGAGATTACAACTCATTATCATCGAACAATTGATTGATACGGTGATGTGGAACCTCAGAATGCCTTGTTATGAGATTACAACTCATTATCATCGAACGGTTGATCGATTCGGCGATGTGGAACCTCAGAATGGCTTGTTATGAGATTACAACTCATTATCATTGAATAGTTGATCGAGTCAGTGATGTGGAACCTGAGAACGGCTTGTTATGAGATTACAACTCATTATCATCAAATAGTTGATCAATTTGGCGATGTAGAACCTCAAAGTGGCTTGTTATGAGATTACAACTCATTATCATCAAATGGTTTCTTTTTCAGTGATGTGGAACCTCAGAATAGCTTGTTATAAGATTGCAACTCATTATCATCGAACGGTTGATCAATTTGGTGATGTGGAACCTCAGAATAGCTTGTTATGAGATTACAACTCATTATCATCGAACGGTTGGTCGATTCGGCGATGTGGAACCTCAAAACGGCTTGTTATGAGATTAGAACTCATTATCATTGAACAGTTGACCGATTCAGTGATGTAGAAGTTCAGAATGTCTTGTTATGAGATTATAACTCAATATCATCAAACGGTTGACCGATTCGGTGATGTGGAACCTCAGAATAGCTTGTTACGAGATTGTAACTCATTATCATCGAATAGTTGATCGATTCGGCGATGTGGAACCTCAGAATGGCTTGTTATAAGATTACAACTCATTATCATCAAATGGTTGACCGATTTAGTGATGTGGAACCTTAGAACAGCTTGTTATGAGATTGCAACTCATTATCATCAAACGGTTGATTGATTCGGTGATGTGGAACCTTAGAACAGATTTTTATGAGATTAGAACTCATTATATCAAACAGTTGATCGATTCAGTGATGTGGAACCTTAAAATGGCTTGTTATGAGATTACAACTCATTATCATTGAACGGTTGATTGATTCGGCGATGTGGAACCTCAGAAGGGCTTGTTATGAGATTACAACTCATTATCATCGAACGGTTGATCGATTCAGTGATGTAGAACCTCAGAAGGGCTTGTTATGAGATTACAACTCATTATCATCAAACAGTTGACTGCTTTGGTGATGTGGAACCTGAGAATAGCTTGTTATGAGATTGCAACTCATTATCATCAAACGGTTGATCGATTCAGTGATGTTGAACCTCAGAATAGCTTGTTATGAGATTACTACTCATTATCATCGAATGGTTGATCGATTCAAGGATGTGGAAACTCAGAATGCCTTGTTATGAGATTACAACTCATTATCATCGAATGGTTGATACATTTGGTGATGTGGAACCTCAGAACAACTTGTTATGAGATTGCAACTCATTATCATCAAACGGTTGATCGATTCGGCAATGTGGAACCTCAGAACGGCTTGTTATGAGATTGCAACTCATTATCATTGATTGGTTGATCAATTCGGCAATGTGGAACCTCAGAATGGCTTGTTATGAGATTGTAACTCATTATCATGGAACGGTTGATCGAGTCAGTGATGTGGAACCTCAGAATAGCTTGTTATGAAATTACAACTCATTATCATCGAGCGGTTGATCAATTCAGTGATGTGGAACCTCAGAACGGCTTGTTATGAGATTATAACTCATTATCATTGAACGGTTGATCGATTCGACGATGTGGAACCTTAGAACGGCTTGTTATGAGATTATAACTCATTATCATCAAACGGTTGATCAATTTGGCAATGTGGAACCTCAGAACAACTTGTTATGAGATTACAACTCATTATCATCGAATGGTTGACCGATTCGGCGATGTGGAATCTCAGAAACATCTTGTTATGAGATTTCGACTCATTATCATTGAACGCTTGATCGATTCGGTGATGTGGAACCTCAGAATGGCTTGTTATGAGATTACAACTCATTATCATTGAATGGTTGATCGATTGGGTGATGTGGAACCTCAGAATAGCTTTTTATGAGATTACAACATATTATCATCGAACGGTCGATCGATTCAGTGATGTGGAACCTCAGAATGGCTTGTTATGAGATTACAACTCATTATCAATGAACGGTTGATCGATTCAACAATGTGGAACCTTAGAAAAGCTTGTTATGAGATTACAACTCATTATCATCGAACGGTTGATCAATTCAGCAATGTGGAATCTCAGAACGGCTTGTTATGAGATTACAACTCATTATCATCGAACGGTTGACCGATTCGGCAATGTGGAACCTCATAACAGCTTGTTATGAGATTGCAACTCATTATTATCAAATGGTTGATCGATTCGGCGATGTAGAACCTCATAACAGCTTGTTATTAGATTACAACTCATTATCATCGAATGATTGATTGATTCGGCAATGTGGAATCTCATAATGGGTTGTTATGAGATTACAACTCATTATCATCAAACGGTTGATCGATTTGGTAATGTGGAACCTCAGAATGGCTTTTTATGAGATTACAACCCATTATCATTGAATGGTTGATCGATTTGGGGATGTGGAATGTCAGAACAGCTTGTTATGAGATTAAAACTCATTATCATCGAATGGTTGATCGATTTGGCGATGTGGAACCTCAGAATGGCCTGTTATGAGATTATAACTGATTATCATCAAACGGTTGATTGATTCAGCAATGTGGAACCTCAGAATGACTTGTTATGAAATTACAACTCATTATCATCGAATGGTTGATCGATTCAGTGATGTGGAACCTTAGAATGACTTGTTATGAGATTACAACTCATTATCATCGAATGGTTGATCGATTCAGCGATGTGGAACCTCAGAATGGCTTGTTATGAGATTACAACTCATTATTATCAAATGGTTGATCAATTTGGTGATGTGGAACCTCATAAAAGCTTGTTATGAGATTGCAACTCATTCTCATCGAACGGTTGATTGATTCGGCGATGTGGAACCTCAGAATGACATGTTATGAGATTACAACTCATTATCATCAAATGGTTGACCGATTCGGCAATGTGGAACCTCAGAACGACTTGTTATGAGATTGCAACTCATTATCATCAAACGGTTGATCGATTCGGCAATGTGGAACCTTAGAACAAATTTTTTATGAGATTACAACTCATTATCATCAAACGGTTCATCGATTTGGCAATGTCGAACCTCAGAACAGCTTGTTATGAGATTACAACTCATTATCATCGAACGGTTGATCGATTCAGCGGTGTGGAACCTCAGAATGGCTTGTTATGAGATTACAACTCACTATCATTGAACGGTTGATCAATTTGGTGATGTGGAATCTCAAAATGGCTTATTATAAGATTACAACTCATTATCATCGAATGGTTGATCGATTCGGTGATGTGGAACCTCAGAACAGCTTTTTATGAGATTGCAACCCATTATCATCGAACGGTTGATTGATTTGGTGATGTGGAACCTCAAAATAGCTTTCTATATGATTACAACTCATTATCATTGAACGGTTGATCGATTCGGTGATGTAGAACCTCAGAATGACTTGTTATGAGATTACAACTCATTATCATCAAACGGTTGATCGATTCACCGATGTGGAACCTCAGAATAGCTTATTATGGGATTGAAACTCATTATCACCGAACGGTTGATCAATTCGGTGATGTGGAACCTTAGAACAGCTTGTTATGAGATTACAACAAATTATCATCAAACGGTTGACCGATTCGGTGATGTGGTACCTCAAAACAGCTTGTTATGACATTACAACTCATTACCATCAAATGGTTGATCGATTTGGTGATGTGGAACCTCAGAACGGCTTGTTATGAGATTACAACTCATTATCATTGAACAGTTGACCAATTTAGCAATGTGGAACCTCATAATAGCTTGTTATGAGATTACAGCTGATTATAATCAAACGGTTGATCGATTCAGTGATGTGGAACCTCAGAATAGCTTGCTATGAGATTGCAGCTCATTATCATCGAACGGTTGATCAATTCGGTGATGTAGAACCTCAGAACAGCTTGTTATGAGATTACAACTCATTATCATCGAACGGTTGATTGATTCGGTGATGTGGAACCTCAAAATAGTTTGTTATGAGATTACAACTCATTATCATCAAACGGTTGACCGATTTGCCAATGTAGAACCTCAGAATAGCTTGTTATGAGATTGCAACTCATTATCATCAAACGATTCATCGATTCGGTGATGTGGAACCTCAAAACAGCTTGATATGAGAGTCTAACTCATTATCATCAAACGATTGATCGATTCGGCGATGTGGAACCTCAGAATGGCTTGTTATGAGATTACAACTCATTATCATCAAACGGTTGATCGATTCGGCAATGTGGAACCCCAAAACGGATTTTTATCAGTTTACAACTCATTATCATTGAATGGTTGGCCGATTCGGTAATGTGGAACCTCAAAATAGCTTGTTATGAGATTGTAACTCATTATCATCGAACGGTTGATCGATTCGGCAATGTGGAACCTCAGAATGGCTTGTTATGAGATTACAACTAATTATCATCAAACGCTTAACCGATTTGGCAATCTGGAACCTTAGAACGCCTTGTTATAAGATTGCAGCTAATTATCATCGAATAGTTAACTGATTTGGCGATGTGGAACCTCAGAACAACTTGTTATTATATTGCAACTCATTATCATAAAAAGGTTGATCGATACGGTGATGTGGAACCTCAGAACAGCTTCTTATGAGATTACAACTCATTATCATCAAACGGTTGATTGATTCGATGATGTGGAACCTAAGAATGGCTTGTTATGAGATTACAACACATTATCATCAAACGGTTGATCAATTTGGCCATGTGAAACATTAGAATAGCTTGTTATGAGATTACAACTCATTATATCTGAATGGTTGACCGATTCGGCGATGTAAAACCTCAAAATAGCTTGTTATGAGATTGCAACTCATTATCATCAAACGGTTGATCGATTCAGCAATGTGGAACCTCAGAATAGCTTGTTATGAGATTACAACTTATTATCATCAAACGGTTGATCAATTCAGTGATGTGGAACATCAAAACGGCTTGTTATGAGATTATAACTCATTATCATTGAATGGTTGACCGATTCAGCCATGTGGAACCTCAGAATGTCTTGTTATGAGATTACAACTCATTATCATCGAACAATTGATCGATTCGATGATGTGGAACCTAAGAATAGCTTGTTATGAGATTGCAACTCATTATCATCGAATGGTTGATTGATTCGGTGATGTGGAACCTCAGAATAGCTTCTTATAAGATTACAACTCATTATCATCGAATGGTTGACTGATTCAGCAATGTGGAACCTTAGAACAATTTGTTATGAGATTGCAACTCTTTATCATTGAACGGTTGATCGACTCGGCAATGTGGAACCTTAGAATAGCTTGTTATGAGATTACAACACATTATCATCGAGCGATTGATCGATTCGGCGATGTGGAACCTTAGAACAACTTGTTATGAGATTACAACTCATTATCATCAAACGGTTGACCGATTTGGCGATGTGGAACCTCAAAATAGCTTGTTATAAGATTACAGCTGATTATCATCAAATAGTTGACTGATTCGGCAATTTGGAACCTCAAAATAGATTGTTATGAGATTGCAACTCATTATCATCAAAAGGTTGATTGATTCGGCGATGTCAAACCTCAGAATAGCTTGTTATGAGATTACAACTCATTATCATCAAATGGTAGATCGATTCGGCGATGTGGAACCTCAGAATGACTTGTTATGAGATTACAACTCATTATCATCGAACAATTGATTGATTTAGCCATGTGGAACCTTAGAATGGCTTGTTATGAGATTACAACTCATTATCATTGAACAGTTGATAAATTCGGTGATGTGGAACCTCAGAATAGCTTGTTATGAGATTACAACTCATTATCATCGAATGGTTGATCAATTTGGTGATGTGGAACCTTAGAATAGCTTGTTATGAAATTACAACCCATTATCATCAAACGGTTGACCGATTCAGCGATGTGGAACCTCAAAATAGCTTTTTATGAGATTACAACTCATTATCATCGAACGGTTGATCGATTCAACGATGTGGAACCTTAGAACAACTTGTTATGAGATTGCAGCTAATTATCATCAAACTGTTGATCAATTCGGTGATGTGGAACCTCAGAATGGCTTGTTATGAGATTGCAACTCATTATAATCAAATGGTTGATTGATTTGGTAATGTGGAACCTTAGAACAACTTGTTAGGAGATTACAACTCATTATCATTGAACGGTTGACAGATTCGGCGATGTGGAACCTCAGAATAGCTTGTTATGAGATTACAACTCATTATCATTGAATGGTTGATCAATTTGGCAATGTGAAACCTCAGAATGGCTTGTTATGAGATTACAACTCATTATCATCAAATGGTTGATTGATTCGGTGATGTGGAACCTCAGAATGGCTTGTTATGAAATTACAACTCATTATCATCGAACGGTTGAACAATTTGGCAATGTGGAACCTCAGAATGGCTTCTTATGAGATTACAACTCATTATCATTGAATGGTTGATCGATTCAGTGATGTAGAACCTCAGAACAGCTTGTTATGAGTTTGCAACTCATTATCATCAAACGGTTGATCGATTTAGTGATGTGGAACCTCAGAATAGCTTGTTATGAGTTTACAACTCATTATCATCGAATGGTTGATTGAATCAGCGATGTGGAACCTTAGAACAGCTTGTTATGAGATTACAACTCATTATCATCAAATAGTTGATTGATTTGGTGATGTGGAACCTTAGAATGGCTTGTTATGAGATTATAACTCATTATAATCGAACGGTTGATTGATTCGGTGATGTGAAACCTCAGAATGGCTTGTTATGAGATTACAACTCATTATCATTGAACGGTTGACCGATTCAGTGATGTGGAACCTCAGAACAGCTTGTTATGAGATTGCAACTCATTATCATTGAATGGTTGATTAATTTGGTGATGTGGAACCTTAGAACGGCTTGTTATGAGATTACAACTCATTATCATTAAATGGTTGACCGATTCGGCGATGTGGAACCTCAGAACAGCTTGTTATGAGATTATAACTCATTATCATCGAAGGGTTGATCGATTCGGTGATGTGGAACCTCAGAATAGCTTGTTATGAGATTAAAACTCATTATCATCAAACTGTTGAATGATTCAGTGATGTGGAACCTCAAAATAGCTTTTTATGATATTGCAACTCATTATCATCAAACG
Source organism: Thuja plicata (assembly GCA_018584345.1). Lineage (NCBI taxonomy): Eukaryota > Viridiplantae > Streptophyta > Pinopsida > Cupressales > Cupressaceae > Thuja > Thuja plicata. The sequence goes on along the minus strand of MU227087.1, from coordinate 446,793 downwards.
GTTGATCGATTCGGTGATGTGGAAACTCAGAACAGCTTTTTATGAGATTACAACTCATTATCATCAAACAGTTGATCGATTTGGTAATGTTGAACCTCAGAATGGCTTGTTATGAGATTACAACTCAGTATCATCAAACAGTTGACCAATTCGGTGATGTGGAACCTCAGAATATCTTGTTATGAGATTACAACTCATTATCATCAAAGGGTTGATCGATTCGGCGATGTGGAACCTCAAAATGGCTTGTTATGAGATTACAACTTATTATTATCAAATGGTTGACCGATTCGGCGATGTGAAACCTCAAAATAGCTTGTTATGAGATTGCAACTCATTATCATCGAATGATTGATTGATTTAATGATGTGGAACCTCAGAATAGCTTGTTATGAGATTACAACTCATTATCATTAAACAATTGATCAATTCGGTGATGTGGAACCTCAGAACAGCTTGTTATGAGATTACAACTCATTATCATCGAACGGTTGATCGATTCGGCAATGTGGAACCTCAGAATGGCTTGTTATGAGATTACAACTTATTATTATCAAACGGTTAAATGATTCGGTGATGTGGAACCTCAAAATGGCTTGTTATGAGTTTATAACTCATTATCATCGAATGGTTGATCGATTCAGCGATGTGGAACCTCAGAATAGCTTGTTATGATATTACAACTCATTATCATCAAATGATTGATCGATTCAGTGATGTGAAACCTCAGAATAGTTTGTTATGAGATTACAACTCATTATCATCAAACGGTTGATCGATTCAGCAATGTGGAAGCTCAGAAGGGCTTGTTATGAGATTAAAACTCATTATCATCGAATAGTTGATCGAATCGGTGATGTGGAACCTCAGAATGGCTTGTTATGAGATTAAAACTCATTATCATTAAACTGTTGATCGATTTGGCAATGTGGAACCTCACACTAGTACAAAAACAACAATATATGACTAAATAAACTACCAAAAATTGTAGATAAATGACCAAATTTGGTCACGTGACCACTGGTAGTTTATTACCAGTCATTTATCTTGTGACCAAATTTATGACTAAACTATTTTAGTCATTTATTTGGTCATTGATTTGGTCATATATTTAGTCATTTATTTGGTCATTTATTTGGTCATTTGGTAGTTTATTTGGTCATTAATTTAGTCATTAATTCGGTCATTGATTTGGTCATTAATTTAGTCATTGATTTGGTCATTAATTTAGTCATTTATTTAATTATTTAGTCATTAATTTAGTCATATATTTGGTCATATATTTGGTTTTATATTTGGTTAATTTAGTCATTAATTTAGTAGTTTATTTAGTCATTTATTTGGTCGTATATTTGGTTAATCTAGTCATTTATTTAGTCATATATTTGGTCATATATTTGGTTAATCTAGTCATTTA
>MU227087.1:363288-419697 GCA_018584345.1 Thuja plicata | reverse complement strand
CTTGTATTTTGAAATTTGAGTTGTTTATTTCTATTAATCAAATAAGTATTTGATTTCTTTATTTGAAAAGATGGTTACCCCTAAATGAATTAATGCATGTTTTACTAAAGATAGTGGAAAATAAATCTTAAGGACTATAAATTTAATCGATATTGTATATATGTCTAAACTTTCAATTCTATTAATTTGTTAGATTGCATAAGTGTATTTTAAGAAAGGAAATACTACATCATTCATTATTAATTATAACATGTTTGAAAGGCAAATTTTGATCTTTAAATTGAAGTTTTTAATGCCCAGATTTTAATGAACAGTTGATCGATTCGGTGATGTGCAACCTTAGAATCTCTTGTTATGAGATTACAACTCATTATCATCGAACAGTTGATTAATTCGGCAATGTGGAACCTCAGAATGGCTTGTTATGAGATTACAACTCATTATCATCGAACGGTTGACTGATTCAGCGATGTGGAACCTCACAACAACTTGTTATGAGATTGTAACTCATTATCATTAAACAGTTGAGCGATTCGGCAATGTGGAACCTCAGAATAGCTTGTTATGAGATTACAACTCATTACCATCAAACGGTTGATCGATTCGGTGATGTGGAACCTCAGAATGGCTTGTTATTAGATTACAACTCATTATCATCAAACGGTTGATCGATTCGGCGATGTGGAACCTCAAAATGGCTTGTTATGAGATTACAACTCATTCTCATCGAACAGTTGATTGATTCGGTGATGTGGAACCTCAGAGCGGCTTTTTATGACATTGCAACTCATTATCATCGAACGGTTGACTGATTCGGCAATGTGGAACCTCAGAACAGCTTGTTATGATATTACAACTCATTATCATCGAATGGTTGATTGATTCGGTGATGTGGAACCTCAGAATGACTTGTTATGAGATTACAACTCATTATCATCGAACGGTTGAGCAATTCCATGATGTGGAACCTCAGAACAGCTTGTTATGAAATTACAACTCATTATAATTGAATGGTTGACACATTCTATGATGTGGAACATTAGAGCAGCTTGTTATGAGATTACAACTCATTATCATCAAACGATTGATCAATTTGGTGATGTGGAACCTCAGAACAGCTTGTTATGAGATTACAACTCATTATCATCAAACAGTTGATCGATTCAGCAATGTGCAACCTTAGAATGGCTTGTTATGATATTACAACTCATTATCATCGAACAGTTGATTGATTCTGCGATGTGGAACCTCAGAATGGCTTGTTATGAGATTACAACTCATTATCATCAAATGGTTGACTGATTTAGCGATGTGGAACCTCAGAACAGCTTGTTATAAGATTGCAACTCATTATCATTAAATAGTTGAGCGATTTGGCAATGTGGAACCTTAGAACAGCTTGTTATGAGATTACAACTCATTATCATCAAACGGTTGATCAATTCGGCGATGTGGAACCATAGAACGGCTTGTTATGACATTACAACTCATTATCATCGAACGGTTGATCGATTTGGTGATGTGGAACCTCAAAATGGCTTGTTATGAGATTACAACTCATTATCATCGAACGATTGATTGATTCGGTGAAGTGGAACCTTAGAATGGCTTTTTATGAGATTGCAACTTATTATCATCAAATGGTTGACCGTTTCGGTAATGTGGAACCTCAGAACAGCTTGTTATGATATTAAAACTAATTATCATCAAACGGTTGATCGATTTGGTGATTTGGAACCTCAAAACGGCTGGTTATGAGATTACAACTCATTATAATCGAATAGTTGACCTATTCTGCAATGTGGAACCTCAGAACATCTTTTTATGAGAATACAACTCATTATAATTGAATGGTTGGCCGATTCCATGATGTGGAACCTTAGAACAGCTTGTTATCAGATTACAACTCATTATCATCAAACGGTTGATCGATTCGGCGATGTGGAACCTCAGAACGGCTTGTTATGAGATTACAACTCATTATCATCGAACGGTTGATCGATTCTATGATGTGGAACCTTAGAATGGCTTGTTATCACATTACAACTCATTATCATCGAATAGTTGATTGATTCGGCAATGTGGAACCTCATAATGGCTTGTTATGAGATTACAACTCATTATCATCGAACGGTTGATCGATTTAGCGATGTGGAACCTGAAAATGGCTTGCTATGAGATTACAACTCATTATCATTAAATAGTTAACCAATTCTGAGATGTGGAACCTCAGAACAGCTTGTTATGAGATTGCAACTCATTATCATTGAACGGTTGATCGATTAGGTGATGTGGAACCTCAGAACAGCTTGTTATGAGATTACAACTCATTATCATTGAACAGTTGATCGATTCGGCAATGTGGAACCTTAGAATGGCTTGTTATGAGATTACAACTCATTATCATCGAACGGTTGACCGATTTGGCGATGTGGAACCTCAGAACGGCTTGTTATGAGATTACAACTCATTATCATCAAACGATTGATCGATTCGGCAATGTTGAACCTCAGAATGGCTTGTTATGAGATTACAACTCATTATCATCAAATGGTTGACCGATTCGGCGATGTGGAACCTCAGAACAGCTTGTTATGAGATTACAACTCATTATCATTGAACGGTTGATCGATTCGATGATGTGGAACCTCAGAATAGCTTCTTATGAGATTACAACTCATTATCATCGAACGGTTGATTGATTCAGCGATGTGGAACCTCAGAACAGCTTGTTATGAGATTACAACTCATTATCATCGAACGATTAATCGATTCAACGATGTGGAACCTCAGAACGGCTTGTTATGAGATTACAACTCATTATCATCAAATAGTTGACTGATTCGGCGATGTGGAACCTCAGAATAGCTTGTTATGAGATTGCAACTCATTATCATCGAATGGTTGATCGATTCAGCGATGTGGAACCTCAAAATGGCTTGTTATGAGATTACAACTCATTATCATCAAACAGTTGAGCAATTCAGTGATGTGGAACCTCACAACAACTTGTTACAAGATTGCAACTCATTATCATCGAACGGTTGATCAATTCAGCAATGTGGAACCTCAAAATAGCTTGTTATGAGATTACAACTCATTATCATCGAACGGTTGATCGATTGGGTGATGTGGAACCTCAGAACGGCTTTTTGTGAGATTATAACTCATTATCATAAAACGGTTGATCGATTCAGTGATGTGGAACCTCATAATGGCTTGTTATGAGATTACAACTCATTATCATCAAACGGTTGATCGATTCGGGGATGTGGAACCTCAGAAGGGCTTGTTATGAGATTACAACTCATTATCATCAAACGGTTGACCGATTCAGCGATGTGGAACCTCAGAATAGCTTGTTATGAGATTGCAACTGATTATCATATAATGGTTGATCAATTCACCGATAAAGAACCTCAAAATAGCTCGTTATGAGATTGCAACTCATTATCATCAAACGGTTGATCGATTCAGCGATGTGGAACCTCAGAATGGCTTGTTATAAGATTGCAACTCATTATCATCGAATGGTTGATCGATTCAGTAATGTGAAACCTCAGAATGGCTTGTTATGAGATTACAACTCATTATCATTGAATGGTTGATCGATTCGGTGTTGTGGAACCTCAGAATGACTTGTTATGAGATTACAACTCATTAACAGCAAACGATTGATCGATTCGGCAATGTGGAACCTCAAAATGACTTTTTATGAGATTACAACTCATTATCATCGAACGGTTGATCGATTCGGCAATGTGGAACCTTAGAATGGCTTGTTATGAGATTCCAACTCATTATTATAGAATGGTTGATTGAGTCGCCGATGTAGAACCTCAGAATGGCTTGTTATGAGATTGAAACTCATTATAATCAAATGGTTGATCGATTCGGCGATGTTGAATCTAGAAACGGCTTGTTATGAGATTGCAACTCATTATCATCAAACGGTTAACCGATTTGGCAATGTGGAACCTCAGAACGGCTTGTTATGAGATTACAACTCATTGTTATGGAACGGTTGATCGATTCGGTGATGTGGAAATTCAAAACGGCTTGTTATGAGATTACAACTCATTATCATCGAATAGTTGATCAATTCAGCAATGTGGAACCTCAGAACAGCTTTGTTATGAGATTAAAACTCATTATCATCAAGCCGTTGATCGATTCAGTGATCTGGAACCCCAAAATGGCTTGTTATGAGATTACAACTCATTATCATTGAACGGTTGACCGATTCGATGATGTGGAACCTCAGAACAGCTTGTTATGAGATTGTAACTCATTATCATCGAATGGTTGATGGATTCAGTGATGTGGAACCTCAGAAAGGCTTGTTATGAGATTACAACTCATTATCATTGAATGGTTGACCGATTTGGTGATGTGGAACCTTAGAATAGTTTCTTATAAGATTGTAACTCATTATCATCGAACGGTTGATTGATTCGACAATGTGGAACCTCAAAATAGCTTGTTATGAGATTATAACTCATTATCATCAAACGGTTGATCGATTCGACAATGTGGAACCTGAGAATGGCTTGTTATGAGATTACAACTCATTATCATTGAACGGTTGATTGATTCGGCGATGTGGAACCTTAGAATGGCTTGTTATGATATTACAACTCATTATCATCGAATGGTTGATCGATTCGGCTATGTGGAACCTTAGAATAGCTTGTTATGAGATTACAAGTTATTATCATCGAACAGTTGACCGATTCAGTGATGTGAAACCTCAGAACAGCTTGTTATGAGATTGCAACTTATTATCATCAAACGGTTGATCGAGTCGGCAATGTGGAACCTAAGAACAGCTTGTTATGAGATTACAACTCATTATCATCAAATGGTTGATCGATTTGGTGATGTGGAACCTCAGAACCGCTTGTTATGAGATTACAACTCATTATCATTAAATGGTTGATCGACTCGGCGATGTGGAACCACAGAATAGCTTGTTATGAGATTGTAACTCATTATCGTTGAATGGTTGATCGATTCGGTGATGTGGAACCTTAGAAGGGCTTGTTATGAGATTATAACTCATTATCATCAAACGGTTGATCAATTTGGCGATGTGGAACCTTAGAATGGCTTGTTATGAGATTACAACTCATTATCATCGAACGGTTGATCGATTTGGTGATGTGGAACCTCAGAATAGCTTATTATGAGATTACAACTCATTATCATCGAACGGTTGACCAATTTGGCAATGTGGAACCTCAGAATAGCTTTCTTATGAGATTGCAACTCATTATCATCAAATGGTTGATCGATTCGTTAATGTGGAACCTCAGAATAGCTTGTTATGAGATTACAACTCATTATCATCAAATGGTTGATCGATTCGGTGATGTGGAACCTTAGAACGACTTGTTATGAGTTTAAAACTCATTATCATCAAACGGTTGATCGATTCAGCGATGTGGAACCTCAGAATGACTTGTTATGAGATTATAACTTATTATCATCGAACTGTTGATCGATTCGGTGATGTGGAACCTGAAAATGGCTTGTTATGAGATTACAACTTATTATCATCGAACGGTTGACTGATTCGGTGATGTGGAACCTCAGAACGGCTTGTTATGAGATTACAACTTATTATCATCGAACAGTTGATCAATTCGGTGGTGTGGAACCTTAGAATAGCTTGTTATGAGATTACAACTCATTATCATCGAACAGTTGATCAATTCGGTGATGTGGAACCTCAAAATAGCTTTTTATGAGATTACAACTCATTATCATTGAATGGTTGATCGATTAAGCGATGTGGAACCTCAAAATGGCTTGTTATGAGATTACAACACATTATCATCGAATAGTTGGCTGATTTGGTGATGTGGAACCTCAGAATAGCTTTTTATGAGATTGCAACTCATTATCATTGAACGGTTGATCGATTCGGCGATGTGGAAATACAGAATAGCTTGTTATGAGATTACAACTCATTATGATCAAACGGTTGATCGATTTGGCAATGTGGAACCTCAAAATGGCTTGTTATGAGATTACAACTCATTATCATCAAACAGTTGACTGATTCGATGATGTGGAACCTCAGAATAGCTTGTTATGAGATTATAACCCATTATCATCGAACGGTTGATTGATTCGGTGATGTGGAACCTCAAAATAGCTTGTTATGAGATTACAACTCATTATCATCAAATGGTTGACCGATTCGGCGATATGGAACCTCAGAACAGCTTGTTATGAGATTGCAACTCATTATCATTGAATGGTTGATCGAATCAGCGATGTGGAACCTCAAAATAGCTTGTTATGAGATTATAACTCATTATCATCAAACGTTTGATCGATTCGGCGATGTGGAACCTCAGAACGGCTTGTTATGAGATAACAACTTATTATCATCGAATGGTTGACTGATTCAGTGATGTGGAACCTTAGAATGGCTTGTTATGAGATTACAACTCATTATCATCAAACGGTTGACCGATTCAGAGATGTGGAACCTCAGAATAGCTTGTTATGAGATTGCAACTCATTATCATCAAATGCTTGACCAATTCGGCAATGTGGAACCTCAGAACGGCTTGTTATGAGATTACAACTCGTTATCATCGAACGATTGACCAATTCAGTGATGTGGAACCTCACAACAGCTTGTTATGAGATTGTAACTCATTATCATCAAACGGTTGATCAATTCAGCGATGTGGAACCTCAGAACAACTTGTTATGAGATTACAACTCATTGTCATCGAACGGTTGATCGATTCAGTGATGTGGAACCTCAGAACGGCTTGTTTTGAGATTACAACTCATTATCATCGAACGGTTGATTGATTCGGCAATGTGGAACCTTAGAATGGCTTGTTACGAGATTACAACTCAGTATCATAAAACGGTTGATCAATTTGGCGATGTGGAACCTTAGAAGGGATTGTTATGAGATTAAAACTCATTATCATCAAACGGTTGACCGATTCAGCGATGTGGAACCTCAGAATAGCTTGTTATGAGATTGCAACTCATTATCATCGAATGGTTGATCGATTCACTGATGTGGAACCTCATAATAGCTAGTTATGAGATTGCAACTCATTATCATTGAATGGTTGATTGATTCAGCGATGTGGAACCTCAGAATGGCTCGTTATAAGATTGCAACTCATTATCATCAAACGGTTGATCGATTCGGTAATGTGGAACCTCAAAATAGCTTGTTATAAGATTACAACTCATCATCATCGAATGGTTGATCAATTCGGTGATGTGGAACCTCAGAATGACTTGTTACGAGATTACAACTCATTATCATCGAACAGTTGATCGATTCGGCGATGTGGAAACTCAGAATGACTTGTTATGAGATTACAACTCATTATCATCAAACGATTGATCGATTTGGCAATGTGGAACCTTAGAATGGCTTGTTATGAGATTACAACTCATTATCATCGAACGGTTGATCGATTCGGCGATGTGGAACCTCAGAACAACTTGTTATGAGATTACAACTCATTATCATCAAACAGTTGATCGATTTGATGATGTGGAACCTCAGAATGGCTTGTTATGAGATTACAACTTATTATTATCAAATAGTTGACCAATTTTGCAATGTGGAATGTCAAAATGACTTTTTATGACATTACAACTCATTATCATCGAACGGTTGATTGATTCAGCGATGTGGAACCTCAGAACAGCTTGTTATGAGATTATAACTAATTATCATCGAACGGTTGATCGATTCGGTGATGTGGAACGTCAGAACAACTTTGTTATGAGATTACAACTCATTATCATCAAACAGTTGATCGATTCGTCAATGTGGAACATAGAATGGCTTGTTATGAGATTACAACTCATTATCATCGAATGGTTGATCGATTTGGCGATGTGGAACCTCAAAATAGCTTGTTATGAGATTGCAACTCATTATCATCGAACGGTTGATCGATACGGCGATGTGGAACCTTAGAACAGCTTGTTATGAGATTACAACTCATTATCATCGAATTGTTGATCGATTTGGCAATGTGGAACCTCAGAACAACTTGTTATGAGATTACAACTCATTATCATCAAACGGTTGATCGATTTGGCGATGTGGAACCTTAGAACGGCTTGTTATGAGATTACAACTCATTATCATCGAACGGTTGACCGATTCAGCAATGTGGAACCTCAGAACAGCTTGTTATGAGATTTCAACTCATTATCATAGAACGGTTGATCGATTTGGTGATGTAGAACCTCAGCACAGCTTGTTATGAGATTACAACTCATTATCACCAAACGGTTGATCGATTCAGCAATGTGGAACCTAAGAATGGCTTGTTATAAGATTACAACTTATTATCATCGAACGATTGATCAATTCAGTGATGTGGAACCTCAGAAGGGCTTGTTATGAGATTACAACTCATTATTACTGAATGGTTGACCGATTCGGTGATGTGGAACCTCAGAACAACTTGTTATGAGATTGCAACTCATCATTATCATCGAACGGTTGATGGATTCGGTGATGTGGAACCTCAGAATGGCTTGTTATGAGATTACAACTCATTATCATTAAACGGTTGATTGATACAGTGATGTGGAACCTCAGAACGGCTTGTTATGAGATTACAACTCATTATCATCGAATGGTTGATCAATTTGGCAATGTGGAACCTCAGAACAAATTGTTATGAGATTACAACTCATTATCATCGAACGGTTGATCGATTCGGTAATGTGGAACCTCAGAATGGCTTGTTATGACATTACAACTCATTATCATGGAATGGTTGACCGATTCAGAGATGTGAAACCTCAGAACAACTTGTTATGAGATTCCAACTCATTATCATCGAACGGTTGATCGATTCAGTGATGTAGAACCTCAGAACAGCTTGCTATGAGATTACAACTCATTATCATCGAATGGTTGATCGATTCGACAATGTGGAACCTAAGAATGGCTTGTTATAAGATTACAACTCATTATCATCGAACGATTGATCGATTCGGTGATGTGGAACCTCAGAATGGCTTGTTATGAGATTACAACACATTATTATCGAATGGTTGACCTATTCGGTGATGTGGAACCTTAGAACAACTTGTTATGAGATTGCAACTCATTATCATCAAACAGTTGATCGATTCGGCAATGTGGAACCTCAGAATGGCATTTTATGAGATTACAACTAATTATCATCAAACAATTGACCAGTTCAGTGATGTGGAACCTCAGAACAGCTTGTTATATGATTGTAGCTGATTATCGTTGAATGGTTGACCGATTCAGCGATGTGGAAACATACAACAGCTTATTATGAGATTGCAACTCATTATCATCGAACGGTTGATCAATTAGGTGATGTGGAACCTCAAAATAGATTTTTATGAGATTACAACTCATTATCATCAAACGGTTGATGGATTCGGTGATGTGGAACCTCAGAATGGCTTGTTATGAGATTACAACTCATTATCATTGAACGGTTGATCGATTCGGCCATGTGGAACCTCAGAACGACTTGTTATTAGATTACAACTCATTATCATCGAATGGTTGATCAATTTAGTGATGTGGAAGCTCAAAATAGCTTATTATGAGATTACAACTCATTATCATCGAATGGTTGATCCATTTGGCAATGTGGAACCTCAGAACGGCTTGTTATGAGATTACAACTCATTATCATCGAACGGTTGATCGATTCGGCGTTCTGGAACCTTATAATGGCTTGTTATGAGATTACAACTCATTATCATCAAACACCTGACCGATTTGGCGATGTGGAACCTCAGAATAGCTTGTTATAAGATTGCAGCTGATTATCATCGAACAGTTGACCGATTCAGCAATATGGAATCTCAGAACAGCTTGTTATGAGATTGCAACTCATTATCATCGAACGATTGATTGATTCAGTGATGTGAAACCTCAAAACAACTTTTTATGAGATTACAACTCATTATCATCAAATCGTTGACCAATTCTGTGATGTGGAACCTCAGAATGGCTTGTTATGACATTACAACTCATTATCATCAAACGGTTGATCAATTCAATGATGTGGAACCTCAGAACAGCTTGTTATAAGATTACAACTCATTATCATCAAACGATTGATTGATTCGGCAATGTGGAAACTCAGAATGGCTTTTTATAAGATTACAACTCATTATTATCAAACGGTTGACCGATTCGGCGATGTGGAACCTCAGAACAACTTGTTATGAGATTGCAACCTATTATCATCAAACGGTTGATCAATTTGGCGATGTGGAACCTCAGAATAGCTTGTTCTGAGATTACAACTCATTATCATCGAACGGTTGATTGATTCGGCGATGTGGTACCTCAGAATGGCTTGTTATGAGATTACAACTCATTACCATCGAATGGTTGATCAATTCGATGATTTGGAACCTGAAAATAGTTTGTTATGAGATTACAACTCATTATCATCAAATGGTTGACCGATTTGGTGATGTGGAACCTCAGAACAGCTTGTTATGAGATTGCAACTCATTATCATCGAATGGTTGATTGATTCGGCGATGTGGAACCTTAGAACAGCCTGTTATGAGATTACAACTCATTATCATCAAATGGTTGATTGATTCGGCGATGTGGAACCTTAGAACGGCTTGTTATGAGATTACAACACATTATCATCCAACGGTTGATCGATTCAGTGATGTGGAACCTCAGAATGGCTTGTTATGAGATTACAACTCATTATCATCAAATGGTTGACCAATTCAGCGATGTGGAACCTCAGAATGGCTTTTTATAAGATTGCAACTCATTATCATCGAACGGTTGATCGATTCGGCAAACTGGAACCTCATAACGACTTGTTATGAGATTAAAACTCATTATCATCAAACGGTTGACCGATTCAGCAATGTGGAACCTCAGAATAGCTTATTATGAGATTGCAACTCATTATCATCAAACGGTTGATCGATTCAGCGATGTGGAACCTCAGAACAGGTTGTTATGAGATTACAACTCATTATCATCAAACAGTTGATCGATTCAGCGATGTGGAACCTCAGAATGGCTTGATATGAGATTACAACTCATTATCATTGAATGGTTGATCGATTCAGTGATGTGGAACCTCAGAATGACTTGTTATGAGATTACAACTCATTATCATCGAACGGTTGATCGATTCGGCGATGTGTAAAACCTCAGAATGGCTTGTTATGAGATTACAACTCATTATCATCAAACAGTTGACAAATTTAGTGATGTTGAACCTCAGAACAACTTGTTATGAGATTGCAACTCATTATCATCAAATGGTTGATCGATTCGGCGATGTGGAACCTCAGAACAGCTTGTTATGAGATTACAACTCATTATCATCAAATGGTTGATTGATTCGGCGATGTGGAACCTCAGAATGGCTTGTTATGAGATTACAACTCATTGTCATCAAATGTTTGATTGATTCAGTGATGTGGAACCTCAGAATGGCTTGTTATGAGATTACAACTCATTATCACCGAACAGTTGACAGATTTGGTGATGTGGAACCTCAGAATAGGTTGTTATGAGATTTCCACTCATTATCATCAAACGGTTGATCGATTCAGCCATGTGGAACCTCAGAATGGCTTGTTATGAGATTACAACTCATTATCATCAAACAGTTGACCAATTTGGTGATTTGGAACCTCAAAATAGCTTGTTATGAGATTGCAACTCATTATCATCGAATGGTTGATTGATATAGCGATGTGGAACCTCATAACAGCTTGTTATGAGATTACAACTTATTATCATCAAATGGTTGATTGATTTGGTGATGTGGAACCTCAGAATGGCTTATTATGAGATTACAACTCGTTATCATCAAACGGTTGACCAATTTGGTGATTTGGAACCTCAAAATAGCTTGTTATGAGATTGCAACTCATTATCATCAAATGGTTGATCGATATAGCGATGTGGAACCTCAGAACAGCTTGTTATGTGATTACAACTCATTATCATCGAATGGTTGATTGATATGGCAATGTGGAACCTCAGAATGGCTTGTTATGAGATTACAATTTATTATCATGAAACGGTTGACCGATTGGGCAATGTGGAACCTCAGAATAGCTTGTTATGAGATTGCAACTCATTATCATCGAACGGTTGATCGATTCAACAATGTGGAACCTTAGAACAGCTTGTTATGAGGTTAAAACTCATTATCATTGAATGGTTGATCGATTCAGTGATGTGGAACCTCAGAATGGCTTGTTATGAGATTACAAATCATTATCATCGAATGGTTGACCGATTCAGCAATGTGGAACCTCAGAACAACTTGTTATGAGATTATAACTCATTATCATCGAATGGTTGATCAATTCGATGATGTGGAACCTCAGAATAGCTTGTTATGAGATTATAACTCATTATCATCGAACGGTTGATCAATTTAGCGATGTAGAACCTCAGAATAGCTTGTTATGAGATTACAACTCATTATCATTGAACAGTTGACTGATTCGGTGATGTGAAACCTCAGAACAGCTTGTTATGAGATTGCAACTCATTATCATCAAACGGTTGATCGATTTGGTGATGTAGAACCTCAAAATAGCTTGTTATGAGATTACAACTCATTATCATCGAACGGTTGATCGATTCGGTGATGTGGAACCTTAGAATGGTTTGTTATGAGATTAAAACTCATTATCATTGAACGGTTGATTGATTCGGTGATGTGGAACCTCAGAATGGGTTGCTATAAGATTACAACCCATTATCATCAAACGATTGACCGATTCAGTGATGTGGAACCTTAGAAAAACTTGTTATGAGATTGCAGCTGATTATCATCGAATGGTTGACTGATTTGGCGATGTGGAACCTTAGAACAACTTGTTATGAGACTTCAACACATTATCATTGAACGGTTGATCAATTTGGCGATGTGGAACCTCAGAATAGCTTGTTATGAGATCACAACTCATTATCATCGAATGGTTGATCGATTCAGCTATGTGAAACCTTAGAACATCTTGTTATGAGATTACAACTCATTATCATCAAAGCGTTGATCAATTTGGCGATGTGGAACCTCAGAATAGCTTGTTATGAGATTACAACTCATTATCATCGAATGGTTGATTGATTTCATGATGTGGAACCTCAGAATGGCTTGTTATGAGATTACAACTCATTATCATCGAATGGTTGACCGATTCGGTGATGTGGAACCCCAGAACAACTTGTTATGAGATTGCAACTCATTATCATTGAACGGTTGATTGATTCGGTGATGTGCAACTTCAGAATAGCTTGTTATGAGATTACAACTCATTATCATCGAACGATTGACCGATTTGGTGATGTAGAACCTCAGAATGGCTTGTTATGAGATTGCAGCTGATTATCATCAAACAGTTGAACAAATTGGCAATGTGGAACCTCAGAACAACTTGTTATGAGATTGCAACTCATTATCATCGAACGGTTGATTGATTCAGCGATTTGGAACCTCAGAATAGCTTGTTATGAGATTACAACTCATTATCATCGAACGGTTGATCGATTCGGCGATGTGGAACCTTAGAACGGCTTGTTATGATATTACAACTCATTATCATCAAATGGTTGACCGATTCTATGATGTGGAACCTTAGAACAACTTGTTATAAGATTACAACTCATTATCATTGAACGGTTGATCGATTTGGCAATGTTGAACTTCAGAATGCCTTGTTATGAGATTACAACTCATTATCATTGAACGGTTGATCCATTCGGCGATGTGGAACCTCAGAACGGCTTGTTATAATATTACAACTCATTATCATCAAACAGTTGACCGATTCAGCGATGTGGAACCTCAGAATAGCTTGTTATGAGATTGCAACTCATTATCATCAAACGGTTTATCGATTCGGTGATGTGGAACCTCAGAACAGCTTGTTATGAGATTACAACTCATTATCATCGAACGGTTGATCGATTTGGTGATGTGGAACCTCAGAATAGCTTGTTATGAGATTACAACTCATTATCATCGAATGGTTGATTGATTTGGCGATGTGGAATCTTAGAATGGCTTGTTATGAGATGACAACTCATTATGATCAAACAGGTGACTGATTTGGTGATGTGGAACCTCAAAATAGCTTGTTATAAAATTGCAAATCATTATCATCAAACGGTTGATCGATTCAGTGATGTGGAACCTTAGAATGGCTTGTTATGAGATTACAACTTATTATCATCGAACGGTTGATCAAGTCAGCAATGTGGAACCTCAGAACAGCTTGTTATGAGATTACAACTCATTATCATCAAACGGTTGATCGATTCGGTGATGTGGAACCTCAGAATGACTTTTTATGAGATTACAACTCATTATCATCAAACGGTTGACCGATTAGGCAATGTGGAACCTTAGAAGAGCTTGTTATGAGATTACAACTCATTATCATCAAACGGTTCATTGATTCAGTGATGTGGAACCTCAGAACGGCTTGTTATGAGATTGCAACTCATTATCATCAAACGGTTGACTGATTCGGTGATGTGGAACCTCAAAATAGCTAATTATGAGATTAAAGCTGATTATCATTGAACGGTTGACCGATTCGGTGATGTGGAACCTAAAAATAGCTTGTTATGAGATTGCAACTCATTATCATCAAATGGTTGATCGATTTGGTGATGTGGAACCTTAGAATAGCTTGTAATGAGATTAAAACTCATTATCATCGAATGGTTGATTGATTTGGTGATGTGGTACCTCAGAACAGCTTGTTATGAGATTATAACTCATTATCATCAAATGGTTGATCGATTCGGTGATGTGGAACCTCAGAATAGCTTGTTATGAGATTAAAACTCATTATCATCGAATAGTTGATCAATTTGGCAATGTGGAACCTCAGAATAGCTTGTTATGAGATTACAACTCATTATCATCAAATGGTTGATCAATTTGGCAATGTGGAACCTCAGAATGGCTTGTTATGAGATTACAACTCATTATCATCAAACGGTTGATCATTTTGGTAATGTGAAACCTTAGAATGGCTTGTTATGAGATTACAACTCATTATCATCAACTGGTTGACCGATTCGGTGATGTGGAACCTCAGAATAGCTTGTTATGAGATTAGAACTCATTATCACCAAATAGTTGATCGATTTGGTGATGTGGAACCTCAGAACAATTTGTTATGAGATTACAACTCATTATCATCGAACAGTTGATCGATTCGGTGATGTGGAACCTCATAACAGCTTGTTATGAGATTACAACTCATTATCATCGAATGGTTGATCGATTCGGCCATGTGGAACCTCAGAATGGCTTGTTATGAGATTACAACTCATTATCATCGAACAGTTGATCAATTCGGTGATGTGGAACTTCAGAACGGCTTGTTATGAGATTACAACTCATTATCATCAAATAGTTGATCGATTCGGCAATGTGGAACCTCAGAACGGCTTGTTATGAGATTACAACTCATTATCATTAAACGGTTGACCAATTTGGTGATGTGGAACCCCAGAATAGCTTTTTATGAGATTGCAACTCATTATCATCGAACGGTTGATCGATTCAGCGGTGTGGAACCTCAAAACAACTTGTTATGAGATAACAACTCATTATCATCAAACGGTTGATCGATTCGGCAATGTGGAACCTCAGAACGGCTTGTTATGAGATTACAACTCATTATCATCGAACAGTTGACCGATTCAGCGATGTGGAACCTCAAAAGAGCTTGTTATGAGATTGCAACTCATTTTTGTTGAACGGTTGATCGATTGGGTGATGTGGAACCTCAGAACAGCTTGTTATGATATTCCAACTCATTATCATCGAACGGTTGATCGATTCGGCGATGTGGAACCTCAGAACGACTTGTTATGAGATTACAACTCATTATCATCGAATGGTTGACCAATTCAGTGATGTGGAACCTTAGAATAGCTTTTTATGAGATTGCAACTCATTATCATCAAACAGTTGATTGATTCGGCAATGTGGAACCTCAAAATAGCTTGTTATGACATTACAACTCATTATAATCGAATGGTTGATCGATTTGGCAATGTGGAACCTTAGAATGGCTTGTTATGAGATTAAAACTCATTGTCATCAAACGAATGATTGATTCGGCGATGTGAAACCTTAGAACAGCTTGTTATGAGATTACAACTCATTATCATCGAACGGTTGACCGATTCGGCAATGTGGAACCTCAGAACAACTTATTATGAGATTGCAGCTAATTATCATCGAACGATTGATCAATTTAGTGATGTGGAACCTCAGAATAGCTTGTTATGAGATTGTAACTCATTATCATCGAACAATTGATCAATTCGTTGATGTGGAACCTCAGAACAACTTGTTATGAGATTACAACTCATTATCATCGAATGGTTGATCAATTCGGCAATTTGAAACCTCAGAATGGCTTGTTATGAGATTACTACAACTCATTATTATCAAATGGTTGATCGATTTGGTGATGTGGAACCTTAGAATGGCTTGTTATGAGATTAAAACTCATTATCATCAAACAGTTGACCGATTCGGTGATGTGAAACCTCAGAACGGCTTGTTATGAGATTACAACTCTTTATCATCAAACGGTTGATCGATTCGGCGATGTGGAACCTCAGAATAGCTTGTTATTAGATTATAACTCATTATCATTGAACGGTTGATTGATTCGGTGATGTGGAACCTCAGAACAGTTTGTTATGAGATTAGAACTCATTATCATCAAACGGTTGATCGATTCGGCGATGTGGAACCTCAGAACGGCTTGTTATGAAATTACAACTCATTATCATTGAATGGTTGACGGATTTGGCGATGTGGAACCTTAGAATAGCTTGTTATGAGATTGAAACTCATTATCATCAAATGATTGATCGATTTGGCAATGTGGAACCTCAGAACAGCTTGTTATGAGATTACAACTCATTATCATCAAACAGTTGACGTATTCGGTTATGGGGAACCTCAGAACAAATTGTTATGAGATTGCAGCTGATTATCATCAAACGGTTGACCGATTCAGTGATGTGGAACCTCAAAATAGCTAGTTATGAGATTGCAACTCATTATCATCGAACGGTTGATCGATTCGTTGATGTGGAACCTGAGAATAGCTTGTGATGAGATTACAACTCATTATCATCAAACGGTTGATCGATTCAGTTATGTGGAACCTCAAATAGGCTTTTTATGAGATTACAACTCATTATCATCAAACAGTTGATCGATTCGGCCATGTGAAACCTAAGAATGGCTTGTTACGAGATTACAACTCATTATCATTGAACAGTTGATCGATTAAGTGATGTGGAACCTTAAAATAGGTTGTTATGAGATTACAAATCATTATCATCAAACGGTTGAAAGATTCAGTGATGTGGAACCTCAGAACGGCTTGTTATGAGATTACAACTCATTATCATCAAACGGTTGATTGATTCGGTGATATGGAACTTCAGAATGGCTTTTTATGAGATTACAACTTATTATCATCAAACGGTTGACCGATTTGGTGATGTGGAACCTCAAAACAACTTGTTATGAGATTATAGCTGATTATGATCAAACGGTTGACCGATTCGGCGATGTGGAACCTTAGAATAACTTGTTATGAGATTACAACTCATTATCATCGAACGGTTGATCGATTCAGCAATGTGGAACCTCAGAATGGCTTGTTATGAGATTACAACTCATTATCATCGAACGGTTGACCGATTTGGCAATGTGGAACCTCAGAATGAATTGTTATGAGATTACAACTCATTATCATCGAACAGTTGAACGATTCAGCAATGTGAAACCTTAGAATGGCTTGTTATGAGATTACAACTCATTATCATCGAACCATTGACCGATTTAGTGATGTGGAACCTCAGGATAGCTTGTTATGAGATTGCAACTCATTATCATCAAACGGTTGATCGATTCGGTGATGTGAAACCTTAGAACAGCTTGTTATGAGAATACAACTTATTATCATCGAACAGTTGATCAATTCGGCGATGTGGAACCTTAGAATGGCTTGTTATGAGATTACAACTCATTATCATCGAACAGTTGATTGATTCAGTGATGTAGAACCTCAGAATGGCTTGTTATGAGATTACAACTCATTATCATCGAATGATTGACTGAGTTGGCGATGTGAAACCTTAGAACAGCTTGTTATGAGATTGCAACTCATTATCATCGAACGGTTGATCGATTCGGCAATGTGGAATGTCAGAATAGCCTGTTATGAGATTACAACTCATTATCATCAAATGGTTGATTGATTCGGCAATGTGGAACCTCAGAATAGCTTGTTATGAGATTGCAACTGATTATTATCGAACGGTTAACCAATTCGGTGATGTGGAACCTCAGAATAGCTTGTTATGAGATTGCAACTTATTATCATCGAATGGTTGATCGATTCGATGATGTGGAACCTCAAAATAGCTTTTTATGAGATCACAACTCATTATCATTAAACGGTTGATCGATTCGACAATGTGGAACCTCAGAACGGCTTGTTATGAGATTACAACTTATTATCATCGAACGGTTGATCGATTCAGCCATGTGGAACCTTAGAATGGCTTGTTATGAGATTACAACTCATTATTATCAAACGGTTGATCGATTTGATGATATGGAACCTCAGAATAGCTTGTTATGAGATTAAAACTCATTATCATCATATGGTTGATTGATTTGACGATGTGGAACCTTAGAACAGCTTGTTATGAGATTACAACTCATTATCATCGAATGGTTGATCGATTCAGTGATGTGGAACCTCAGAACGACATGTTATGAGATTACAACTCATTATCATCAAACGCTTGACCGATTCAGTGATGTGGAACCTTAGAACAGCTTGTTATGAGATTGCAACTCATTATCATCAAACGATTGATTGATTTGGGGATGTGGAACCTCAAACCAGCTTGTTATGAGATTAAAACTCATTATCATCAAATGGTTGACTGATTCGGTGATGTGGAACCTCAGAACATCTTGTTATGAGATTACAACTCATTATCATTGAACGGTTGATCGATTCGGTGATGTGGAACCTCAGAATGGCTTGTTATGAGATTACAACTCATTATCATCCAACAGTTGATCAATTCAGTGATGTGGAACCTCAGAATGGCTTTTTATGAGATTACAACTCATTATTATCGAATGGTTGACCAATTCAATGATGTGGAACCTTAGAATAGCTTGTTATGAGATTGCAACTCATTATCATCGAACGGTTGATCGATTCAGAGATGTAGAACCACAAAATAGCTTGTTATGAGATTACAACTCATTATCATCGAACGGTTGATCGATTCGGTGATGTGGAACTTCAGAACGGCTTGTTATGAGATTACAACTCATTATCATCGAACGGTTGATCAGTTCGGCAATGTGGAACCTCAGAACAGCTTGTTATGAGATTACAACTCATTATCATCAAACGGTTGACCGATTCGGTGATGTGGAACCTCAAAACAACTTGTTATGAGATTGCAAATCATTATCATCGAACAGTTGATCACTTCAATGATGTGGAACCTCAAAATACCTTGTTATAAGATTACAACTCATTATCATTGAACGGTTGATCGATTCGGCAATTTGGAACCTTAGAATGGCTTGTTATGAGATTACAACTCATTATCATCAAACGGTTGATTGATTCGGCGATGTAGAACTTTAGAAGGGCTAGTTATGAGATTACAACTCATTCTCATCGAATGGTTGACTGATTCGGTGATGTGGAACCTCAGAACAACTTGTTATGAGATTGCAACTCATTATCATCGAATGATTGATCGATTCAGTGATGTGGAACCTCAGAATAGCTTGTTATGAGATTAGAACTCATTATAATCGAACGGTTGATTGATTCGATGATGTGGAACCTTAAAACGGCTTGTTGTAAGATTACAACTCATTATCATCAAATGGTTGATCGATTCGGCCATGTGGAACCTGAGAACGGCTTGATATGAGATTACAACTCATTATCATTGAACGCTTGATCGATTTGGCAATGTGGAACCTCAGAATAGCTTGTTATGAGATTACAACTCATTATCATCAAACGGTTGATTGATTCGGCGATGTGGAACCTTATAATGGCTTGTTATAAGATTACAACTTATTATCATTGAACGGTTGACCGATTCAGCAATGTGGAACCTCAGAATAGCTTGTTATGAGATTGCACCTCATTATCATCAAACGGTTGATTGATTCGAAGATGTGGAACCTCAAAATAGCTTGTTATGAGATTACAACTCATTATCATCAAACGGTTGATAAATTTGGCGATGTGGAACCTCAGAATGGCTTGTTATGAGATTACAACTTATTATCATTCAACGGTTGACCGATTCGGCAATGTGGAACCTCAGAATAGCTTGTTATGAGATTGTAACTCATTATCATCGAACGATTGATCTATTCAGTGATGTGGAACCTCAGAACAATTTGTTATGAGATAACAACTCATTATCATCGAATGGTTGATCGATTCGGTGATGTGGAAACTCAGAATGGGTTATTATAAGATTACTACTCATTATCATTAAATGGTTGACTGATTTGGCAATGTGGAACCTTAGAACAGCTTGTTATGGGATTGCAAGTCATTATCATCAAATGGTTGATCGATTCGGCGATGTGGAACCTCAGAATAGCTTGTTATGAGATTAAAACTCATTATCATCGAATGTTTGATCGATTCGGTGATGTGGAACCTCAAAATAGCTTATTATGAGATTACAACTCATTATCATGCAACGGTTGACCGATTCAGCGATGTGCAACCTCAGAACACCTTGTTATAAGATTGTAGCTGATTATCTTCGAACGGTTGACTGATTCGGTGATGTGGAACCTTAGAACAACATGTTAAGAGATTACAACTCATTATCATTGAATAGTTGATCGATTCGGCGATGTGGAACCTTAGAATGACTTGATATGAGATTACAACTCATTATCATCGAACAGTTGATCCATTCGGTGATATGGAACCTCAGAATAGCTTGTTATGAGATTACAACTCATTATCATCGAACGGTTGATTGATTCAGCGATGTGGAACCTCAGAATGGCTTGTTATGAGATTACAACTCATTATTATCGAACGGTTGACCGATTTGGCAATGTGGAACCTTAGAATGGCTTGTTATGAGATTGCAACACATTATCATCGAACAGTTGATCGATTTGGTGATGTGGAACCTCAGAACAGCTTGTCATTAGATTACAACTCATTATCATTGAATGGTTGATCGATTCGGTGATGTGGAACCTCAGAACAACTTGTTATAAGATTACAACTCATTATCATCGAACAGTTGATCCATTCGATGATATGGAACATCAGAATAGCTTGTTATGAGATTAAAACTCATTATCATCAAACAGTTGATCGATTCGGCCATGTGGAACCTCAGAACAGCTTGTTATGAGATTACAACTCACTATCATCAAACGGTTGATCGATTTGGTGATGTGGAACCTTAGAAAAGTTGTTATGAGATTACAACTCATTATCATCGTATGGTTGATCGATTCGGCGATGTGGAACCTCAGAATGGCTTGTTATGAGATTACAACTCATTATCATCGAATGGTTGATCGATTCGGCGATGTGGAACCTCAGAATAGCTTATTATGAGATTACAACTCATTATCATCAAATGGTTGACCGAGTCGGTGATGTGGAACCTTAGAATAGCTTGTTATGAGATTGCAGCTGATTATCATCGAATGGTTGACCAATTCAGCGATGTGGAACTTCAGAATGGCTTGTTATGAGATTATAACTCATTATCATCAAACGGTTGATCGATTCGGCAATGTGGAACCTTAGAACGGCTTGTTATGAGATTACAACTCATTATCATCGAATGGTTGATAGATTCGGCGATGTGGAACCTCAGAATGGCTTGTTATGAGATTACAACTCATTACCATTGAACGGTTGGCCGATTCGGCGATGTGGAACCTCAGAATAGCTTGTTATGATATTGCAATCATTATCATCAAATAGTTGATCGATTCAGCAATATGGAACCTCAAAATAGCTTGTTATGAGATTACAACTCATTATCATCAAACGGTTGATCAATTCAGTGATGTGGAACCTCAGAATGGCTTGTTATGAGATTACAACTCATTATCATCAAACGGTTGAGCAATTTGGCGATGTGGAACCTCAGAATGGCTTGTTATGACATTACAACTCATTATCATCGAATGGTTGACTGATTCAGTGATGTCGAACCTCAGAACAGCTTGTTATGAGAATGCAACTCATTATCATTGAATAATTGATCGATTCGGTGATGTGGAAACTCAGAATAGCTTTTTATGAGATTACAACTCATTATCATCGAATGGTTGATTGATTCGGCAATGTGGAACCTCAGAACAACTTGTTATGAGATTACAACTCATTATCATCGAACGGTTGATCGATTCGGCGATGTGGAACCTCAATACATCTTGTTATGAGATTACAACTCATTATCATCGAACGGTTGACCGATTCAACGATGTGGAACCTTAGAGTAGCTTGTTATGAGATTGCAACTCATTATCATCAAATGGTTGATCGATTTGGCAATGTGGAACCTCAGAATAGCTTTTTATGAGATTACAACTCATTATCATCGAATGGTTGATCGATTCGGTGATGTCGAACCTTAGAATGGCTTGTTATGAGATTACAACTCTTTATCATCGAACGGTTGATCGATTTGGCAATGCGGAACCTCATAATGGCTTGTCATGAGGATACAACTCATTATCATCAAATGGTTGATAGATTTAGTGATGTGGAACCTTAAAATGGCTTGTTAAGAGATTACAACTCATTATCATCGAATGGTTAATCGATTCGGCAATGTGGAACCTCAGAATAGCTTGTTATGAGATTAGAACTCATTATCATTAAACAGTTGACCGATTCAGCAATGTGGAACCTCAAAATGGCTTGTTATGAGATTACAACTCATTATCATCAAATATTTGATCGATTCGGCAATGTGGAACCTCACAACGGCTTGTTATGAGATTACAACTCATTATCATCAAATGGTTGACCAATTCGGCGATGTGGAACCTCAGAACAGCTTGTTATGAGATTGCAACTCATTATCATCGAACGGTTGATCAATTCGATGATGTGGAACCTCACAACAGCTTGTTATGAGATTACAACTTATTATCATCGAATGGTTGATCAATTCGGTGATGTGGAACCTCAGAATGGCTTGTTATGAGATTACAACTCATTATTATCGAACGGTTGATTGATTCGGTGGTGTGGAACCTCAGAACGGCTTGTTCTGAGATTACAACTCATTATCATCGAATGGTTGATCGATTCGGCAACGTGGAACCTCAGAATGGCTTGTTATGAGATTACAACTCATTATCATCGAATGGTTGATCGATTCAGCGATGTGGAACCTCAGAATAGCTTGTTATGAGATTACAACTCATTATCATCGAATGGTTGACTGATTTGGCAATAAGGAACCTCAAAATAGCATGTTATGATATTACAGCTGATTATCATCGAATGGTTGACTGATTCGGCGATGTGGAACCTCAGAACAACTTGTTATGAGATTGCAACTCATTATCATCAAATGATTAATCAATTTTGCCATGTGGAACCTTAGAATGACTTGTTATGAGATTACAACTCATTATCATCAAATGATTAATCAATTTTTCCATGTGGAACCTTAGAATGGTTTTTTATGAGATTACAACTTAATATCATCGAACGGTTGATCAATTCAATGATGTGGAACCTTAGAACAGCTTGTTATGAGATTACAACTCATTATCATCGAACGGTTGATTGATTCGGTGATGTGGAACCTCAGAACGGCTTGTTATGAGATTACAACTCATTATCATCGAATGGTTGATCGATTTGGCAATGTGGAACCTCAGAACAACTTGTTATGAGATTACAAATTATTATCATCGAACGGTTGACCAATTTGGTGATGTGGAACCTCAGAACAGTTTGTTATGAGATTGCAACTGATTATCATCGAACAGTTGACCGATTCGGCGATGTAGAACCTTAGAACAACTTATTTTAAGATTGCAACTCATTATCATCGAATGGTTGATCGATTGAGTGATGTGGAACCTCAGAACAGCTTGTTATCAGATTAAAACTCATTATCATCAAATGGTTAATCGATTTGGCGATGTGGAACCTTAGAATGGCTTGTTATGAGATTACAACTCATTATCATCGAACGGTTGATCGATTCCGTGACGTGGAACCTCAGAACAGCTTGTTATGAGATTACAACTCATTATCATCGAATGGTTGATCGATTTGGCGATGTGGAACCTCAGAATAGGTTGTTATGAGATTGCAACTTATTATCATCAAACAGTTGACCGATTCGGTGATGTGGAACCTCAGAACAGCTTGTTATGAGATTACAACTCATTATCATCGAACGGTTGACCAATTCGGTGATGTGGAACCTCAAAACGGCTTGTTATGAGATTACAACTCATTATCATCGAAGGGTTGACTGATTCGGCGATGTGGAACCTCAGAACAGCTTGTTATGAGATTGCAACTCATTATCATCAAATGGTTGATCGATTCGGTGATGTGGAACCTTAAAACCCCTTGTTATGAGATTACAACTCATTATCATTGAACGGTTGATCAATTTGGCAATGTGGATCCTCTGAATGACTTGTTATGAGATTACAACTCATTATCATCAAATGATTAATCAATTTTGCCATGTGGAACCTTAGAATGGTTTGTTATGAGATTACAACTTAATATCATTGAACGGTTGATCAATTCAGTGATGTGGAACCTTAGAACAGCTTGTTATGAGATTACAACTCATTATCATCGAACGGTTGATCGATTCGGTGATGTGGAACCTCAGAACGGCTTGTTATGAGGTTACAACTCATTATCATCGAATGGTTGATCGATTTGGCAATGTGGAACCTCAAAACAACTTGTTATGAGATTATAAATTATTATCATCGAACGGTTGACCAATTCGGCGATGTGGAACCTCAGAACAGTTTGTTATGAGATTGCAACTGATTATCATCGAACAGTTGACCGATTCGGCGATGTAGAACCTTAGAACAACTTATTTTAAGACTGCAACTCATTATCATCGAATGGTTGATCGATTCAGCGATGTGGAACCTCAGAACAGCTTGTTATCAGATTAAAACTCATTATCGTTGAATGGTTAATCGATTTGGCGATGTGGAACCTTAGAATGGCTTGTTATGAGATTACAACTCATTATCATCGAACGGTTGATCGATTCTGCGATGTGGAACCTCAGAATAGATTGTTATGAGATTACAACTCATTATCATCGAACGGTTGATCGATTTGGTGATGTGGAACCTCAGAATAGGTTGTTATGAGATTGCAACTTATTATCATCAAACAGTTGACCGATTCGGTGATGTGGAACCTCAGAACAGCTTGTTATGAGATTACAACTCATTATCATCAAACGGTTGACCAATTCGGTGATGTGGAACCTCAAAACGGCTTGTTATGAGATTACAACTCATTATCATCGAACGGTTGACCAATTCAGCGATGTGGAACCTCAGAACAGCTTGTTATGAGATTGCAACTCATTATCATCAAATGGTTGATTGATTCGGTGATGTGGAACCTCAAAACCCCTTGTTATGAGATTACAACTCATTATCATTGAACAGTTGATCAATTTGGTGATGTGGAACCTCAGAACGGCTTGTTATGAGATTACAACTCATTATCATCGAACGATTGACCGATTCGGCGATGTGGAACCTCACAATAGCTTGTTATGAGATTACAACTCATTATCATCAAACGGTTGATCGATTCAGTGATGTGGAACCTCAGAACTGCTTGTTATGAGATTACACCTCATTATCATTGAACGGTTGATCGATTCAGCGATGTGGAACTTTAGAATGGCTTGTTATAAGATTACAACTCATTATCATCGAACGGTTGATCGGTTCAACGATGTGGAACCTCAGAATGGCTTGTTATGAGATTACAACTCATTATCATCGAACGGTTGACTAATTCGGTGATGTGGAACCTCAGAACAGTTTGTTATGAGATTGCAACTGATTATCATTAAATGGTTGACCGATTTGGCGATGTGGAACCTCAGAATAGCTTTTTATGAGATTGCAACTCATTATCATTGAATGGTTGATTGATTCAGTGATGTGGAACCTCAGACTAGCCTTTTATCAAATTACAACTTATTATCATCAAATGGTTAACTGATTCAGTGATGTGGAACCTCAGAATGGCTTGTTATGAGATTACAACTCATTATCATTGAATGGTTGATCAATTCGGTGATGTGGAACCTCAGAATGGCTTGTTATGAGATTACAACTCATTATCATCGAACGGTTGACTAATTCAGTGATGTGGAACCTCAGAACAGTTTGTTATGAGATTGCAACTGATTATCATTAAATGGTTGACCGATTCGGCGATGTGGAACCTCAGAACAACTTTTTATGAGATTGCAACTCATTATCATTGAATGGTTGATTGATTCAGTGATGTGGAACCTCAGACCAGCTTTTTTATCAAATTACAACTTATTATCATCAAATGGTTAACTGATTTGGTGATGTGGAACCTCAGAATGGCTTGTTATGAGATTACAACTCATTATCATCGAATGGTTGATCAATTCGGTGATGTGGAACCTCAGAATGGCTTGTTATGAGATTAAAACTCATTATCATCAAACGGTTGACCGATTTGGCGATGTGAAACCTTAGAATAGCTTGTTATGAGATTGCAACTTATTATCATCAAACGGTTGACCGATTTGGCGATGTGAAACCTTAGAACAGCTTGTTATGAGATTACAACTTATTATCATCAAACGGTTGACCGATTCGGCGATGTCAAACCTCAAAATGGCTTGTTATAAGATTACAACTAATTATCATCAAACAGTTGACCAATTCAGCCATCTGGAACCTCAAAATAGCTTATTATGAGATTGCAACTCATTATCATCGAACGGTTGATCGATTCGGTGATGTGGAACCTCAGAACCACTTGTTATGAGATTACAACTCATTATCATTGAATGGTCAATCGATTTGATGATGTGGAACCTCAGAATGGCTTGTTATGAGATTATAACTCATTATCAACAAATGGTTGACCGATTCGGCGATGTGGAACCTCAGAATAGCTTCTTATGAGATTGCAACTCATTATCATCAAATGGTTGATCGATTTGGCGATGTAGAACCTCAAAATAGCTTGTTATGAGATAAAAACTCATTATCATCAAACGGTTGATCGATTTGGTGATGTGGAATGTCAGAACATCTTTTTATGAGATTACAACTCATTATCATCGAACGGTTGATCAATTCAGCGATGTGGAACCTCAGAATGGCTTGTTATGAGATTACAACTCATTATCATCAAACGGTTGATCGATTCGGCGATGTGGAACCTCAGAATGGCTTGTTATGAGATTACAACTCATTATCATCGAACGATTGACCGATTCGGCGATGTGGAACCTTAAAATATCTTGTTATGAGATTGCAACTCATTATCATCAAACAGTTAATCGATTCGGCGATGTGGAACCTCAAAATACCTTGTTATGAGATTACAACTCATTATCATCGAATGGTTGATTGATTCGGCAATGTGGAACCTTAGAATGGCTTGTTATGAGATTACAACTCATTATCATCGAACAGTTGATCGATTCGGAAATGTGGAACCTTAGAACGACTTGTTATGAGATTACAACTCATTATCATTGAATAGTTTACCGATTCGGCGATGTGGAACCCTAGAATAGCTTGTTATGAGATTGCAACTCATTATCATTGAATAGTTGATCGATTCGGTGATGTGGAACCTCAGAATGGCTTGTTATGAGATTACAACTCATTATCATCGAATAGATGACCGATTCAGCGATGTGAAACCTCAGAATAGCTTGTTATGAGATTGCAACTTATTATCATCAAATGGTTGATTGATTCGGCGATGTGGAACCTCAAAATAGCTTGTTATGAGATTACAACTCATTATCATTGAATGGTTGATCAATTCGGTGATTTGGAACCTCAGAATGGCTTGTTATCAGATTACAACTCATTTTCATCAAGCAGTTGATCGATATGGGCATCTGGAACCTCAGAATGGCTTGTTATGAGATTACAACTCATTATCATCGAATGGTTGATCAATTCGGTGATGTGGAACCTCAAAAAAGTTTGTTATGAGATTACAACTCATTATCGTCGAATGGTTGACTGATTCGGCGATGTGGAACATCAAAACAGCTTGTTATGAGATTGCAACTCATTATAATTGAACGGTTAAATGATTTGGTGATGTGGAACCTTAGAATAGCTTGTTATGAGATTACAACTCATTATCATCAAACGGTTGATCGATTCGACAATGTGGAAAGTCAGAATGGCTTGTTATGATATTACAACTCATTATCATCGAATGATTGATCAATTCGGTGATGTGGAACGTCAGAACGGCTTGTTATGAGATTACAACTCATTATCATCAAACGGTTGACCGATTCGGCGATGTGGAACCTCAGAACAGCTTGTTATAAGATTGCAACTCATTATCAATGAACAGTTGACCGATTCGACGATGTGGAACCTCAGAATAGCTTGTTATGAGATTGTAACTCATTATCATCGAACGGTTGATCGATTCGGCAATGTGGAACCTCAGAATGGCTTGTTATGAGATTACAACTCATTATCATCAAATGATTGACCGATTCGGCAATGTGGAAGCTCAGAATAGCTTGTTATGAGATTGCAAGACATTATCATCAAACGGTTGATCAATTCAGCAATGTGGAACCTCAGAATAGCTTGTTATGAGATTACAACTCATTATCATCGAATGGTTCATCGATTTGGCGATGTAGAACATCAGAATGGCTTGTTATGAGATTACAACTCATTATCATTAAATGGTTGATTGATTCGATAATGTGGAACCTTAGAATGGCTTGTTATGAGATTACAACTCATTATTATCGAACGGTTGATCGATTCAGTGATATGGAACCTCAGAATGGCTTGTTATAAGATTACAACTCATTATCATCAAACGGTTGACCGATTCGGTGATGTGGAACCTCAGAATAGCTTGTTATGAGATTACAACTTATTATCATCGAACGATTGATCATTTAAGTGATGTAGAACCTTAGAACAGCTTGTTATTTGATTACAACTCATTATCATCAAACAGTTGATCAATTCGGCGATGTGGAACCTCAGAATGGCTTGTTATGAGATTACAACTTATTATCATCGAATGGTTGATCGATTCAGCTTGTTATGAGATTACAACTTATTATCATCGAATGGTTGACCGATTTGGCGATGTGGAACCTTAGAAAAGCTTGTTATGAGATTGAAACTCATTATCATCGAACGGTTGATCAAGTCGGTTATGTGGAAACTCAAAATGGATTGTTATGAGATTACAACTCATTATCATTGAACAGTGGACAGATTCGGTGATGTGGAACCTCAGAACAGCTTGTTATGAGATTGCAACTCATTATCATCAAATGGTTGATTGATTTGGCAATGTGAAACCTTAGAATAGCTTGTTATGAGATTACAACTCATTATCATCAAACGGTTGATCGATTTGGCAATGTGGAACCTCAGAATGGCTTGTTATGAGATTACAACTCATTACCATCGAACGGTTGACCGATTCGGCAATGTAGAACCTCAGAACAGCTTGTTATGAGATTGTAACTCATTATCATCAAATGGTTGATAGATTCGGTGATATGGAAGCTCAGAATAGCTTATTATGAGATTATAACTCATTATCATCGAACGGTGGATCGATTCAGCGACGTGGAACCTCAGAATGGCTTATTATGAGATTACAACTCATTATCATCAAATGGTTGATCAATTTGGTGATGTGGAACCTTAGAATGGCTTGTTATGAGATTATAACTCATTATCATTGAATGGTTGACCGATTCGGTGATGTGGAACCTCAAAAAAGCTTGTTATGAAATTGCAGCTAATTATCATCGAATGGTTGACCAATTCAGTGATGTGGAACCTCAGAACAGCTTGTTATGAGATTGCAACTCATTATCATCGAATGGTTGATCGATTTGGCGATAGGGAACCTCAGAACATCTTGTTATGAGATTACAACTCATTATCATTGAACGGTTGATAGATTTGGTGATGTGGAACCTTAGAACAGCTTGTTATGAGATTACAACTCATTATCATCAAATGGTTGATCGATTAAGTGATGTGGAACCTTAGAATAGCTTGTTATGAGATTACAACTCATTATCATCAAACGGTTGATCGATTCGGCGATGTGGAACCTCAGAACAACTTGTTATAAGATTACAACTCATTATCATCGAACGGTTGATCGATTCAGCAATGTGGAACCTCAGAATAGCTTGTTATGAGATTGCAACTCATTATCATCGAACGGTTGATCGATTCAGTGATGTGAAACTTCAGAATATCTTGTTATGAGATTACAACTCATTATCATCGAACGGTTGATCGATTTGGCGATGTGGAAACTTAGAATAGCTTGTTATGAGATTACAACCATTATCATCGAACGGTTGATTGATTCGGCAATGTGGAACCTCAGAATGGTTTGTTATGAGATTACAACTCATTATCATCAAACAGTTGACCGATTCGGTGATGTCGAACCTCAAAATAGCTTGTTATGAGATTGCAACTCATTATCATCGAATGGTTGATCGATTCGGCAATGTGGAACCTCAGAATAGCTTGTTATGAGATTACAACTCATTATAATTGAATGGTTGCTTGATTCGGTGATGTGGAACCTTAGAATGGCTTGTTATAAGATTACAACTCATTATCATCACACGGTTGACCGATTCGGTGATTTGGAACCTCAGAACAGCTTGTTATGAGATTGCAACTGATTATCATCAAACGGTTGACTGATTCGGTGATGTGGAACCTCAGAATAGCTTGTTATGAGATTGCAACTAATTATAATCAAACGGTTGATCGATTTCATGATGTGGAACCTCAAAACAACTTGTTATGAGATTACAACTCATTATCATCAAACGATTGATCGATTCAGCGATGTGGAACCTTAGAACAGCTTGTTATGAGATTACAACTCATTATCATCAAACGGTTGATCGATTCGGTGATGTGGAACCTTAGAACAGCTTGTTATGAGATTACAACTCATTATCATCAAACGGTTGATCGATTCGGCGATGTGGAACCTCAGAATGCCTTTTTATGAGATTACAACTCATTATCATCGAACGGTTGATCGATTTGGCGATGTGGAACCTTACAATAGCTTGTTATGAGATTGCAACTCATTATCATCGAACAGTTGATCAATTTGGTGATGTGGAACCTCAGAATAGCTTGTTATGAGATTACAACTCATTATCATCAAATGGTTGACAGATTTGGCGATGTGGAACCTTAGAACAACTTGTTATGAGATTGTAGCTGATTATCATTGAACGGTTGACCGATTCGGTGATGTGGAACCTCAAAACAACTTGTTATGAGATTACAACTCATTATCATTGAATGGTTGATCAATTCGGCGATTTGGAACCTCAGAACAACATGTTATGAGATTATAACTCATTATCATCAAACGGTTGATCGATTCAATGATGTGGAACCTCAGAACAGCTTGTTATGGGATTACAACTCATTATCATCAAACGGTTGATCGAGTTGCCCATGTGGAACCTCAGAACAGCTTATTATGAGATTACAACTCATTATCATTGAACGGTTGATCAATTCGGTGATGTGAAACCTCAGAACAGCTTGTTATGAGATTACAACTCATTATCATCAAACGGTTGATTGATTCGGTGATGTGGAACCTCAGAATGGCTTGTTATGAGATTACAACTCATTATCATCGAATGATTGATCGATTCGGTGATGTGGAACCCCAAAATGGCTTGTTATGATATTAGAACTCATTATCATCGAACGATTGATCAATTTGGCGATGTGGAACTTTGGAATGGCTTGTTATGAGATTATAATGCATTATCATCAAATGGTTGACCAATTCAGCGATGTTGAACCTCAGAATGGCTTGTTATAAGATTACAACTCATTATCATCGAATGGTTGATTGATTCAGTGATGTGGAACCTTAGAATGGCTTGTTATGAGATTACAACTCATTATTATCAAACGGTTGACCGATTCGGTGATGTGGAACCTTAGAACAGCTTGTTATAAGATTGCAACTCATTATCATCGAACGGTTGATCGATTCAGAAATGTGGAACCTCAGAATGGCTTGTTATGAGACTAAAACTCATTATCATCGAACGGTTGACCAATTCGGTGATGTGGAACCTTGGAATAGCTTGTTATGAGATTGCAGCTGATTATCATCGAACGGTTGACTGATTCGGTGATGTGGAACCTCAGAATAGCTTGTTATGAGATTGCAACTTATTATCATCAAACAGTTGATCGATTCGGCGATGTGGAACCTCAAAATAGCTTATTATGAGATTACAACTCATTATCATTGAACGGTTGATTGATTCGACGATGTGGAACTTTAGAATGGTTTGTTATGAGATTACAACTCATTACCGTCAAACGGTTGATCGATTTGGCCATGTAGAACCTCATAATAGCTTGTTATGAGATTACAACTCATTATTATCAAAGGGTTGATTGAGTCAGTGATGTGGAACCTCAGAATAGCTTGTTATGAGATTACAACTCATTATCATCAAATGGTTGATCGATTCGGCGATGTGGAACCTCAGAAGAGCTTGTTATGAGATTACAACTCATTATCATCGAACGGTTGACCGATTCAGCGATGTGGATCTTATGAAAAGCTTTTTATGAGATTGTAACTCATTATCATCAAATGGTTGATCGATTTGGTGATGTGGAACCTCAGAACAACTTGTTATGAGATTACAACTCATTATCATCAACCGATTGATCGATTCAGTGATGTGGAACCTCAGAACGGCTTGTTATGAGATTAGAACTCATTATCATTGAACGGTTGATTGATTCGGCCATGTGAAACCTCAGAATGGCTTGTTATGAGATTACAACTCATTATCATCAAATGGTTGACTAATTTAGTGATGTGGATCCTCAGAACAACTTGTTATGAGATTACAACTCATTATCATCAAACAGTTGATCGATTCGGCGATGTGGAACCTCAGAATGGCCTTTTATGAGATTACAACTCATTATCATCAAATGGTTGATCAATTCAGCGATGTAGAACCTCAGAATGGCTTTTTATGAGATTACAACTCATTATCATCGAACGGTTGACCGATTCGGTGATGTGGAACCCCAGAGCAGCTTGTTATGAGATTGCAACTCATTATTATCGAATGGTTGATCACTTCGGTGCTGTGGAACCTTAGAATAGCTTGTGATAAGATTACAACTCATTATCATCGAATGGTTGATTGATTTGGTGATGTGGAACCTCAGAATGGCTTATTATGAGATTAACACTCATTATCATCGAGCGCTTGATTAATTCGGTGATGTGGAACCTCAGAATGGCTTGTTATGAGATTATAACTCATTATCATCGAATGGTTGACCGATTCGGCAATGTGGAACCTCAGAATAGCTTGTTATGAGATTGCAACTTATTATCATCAAATGGTTGATCAATTCGATGATGTGGAACCTCAGAATAGCTTGTTATGAGATTATAACTCATTATCATCAAACGGTTCATCGATTCGGCGATGTGGAAACTTAGAATGTTTTGTTATGAGATTATAACTCATTATCATTGAACGGTTGATCGATTAAGTGATGTGGAACCTCGGAATGGCTTGTTGTGAGATTAAAAATCATTATCATTGAACGGTTGATTGATTTGGTGATGTGGAACCTCAGAAAGGCTTGTTATGAGATTACAACTCATTATCATCAAACGGTTGACTAATTTGGTGATGTGGAAACTTAGAACAGCTTGTTATAAGATTGCAACTCATTATCATCGAACGGTTGATCGATTCGCCAATGTGGAAGCTCAGAACAGCTTGTTATGAGATTACATATCATTATCTTTGAATAGTTGATCGATTCAGTGATGTGGAACCTTAGAATGGCTTGTTATGAGATTACAACTCATTATCAACGAATGGTTGATCGATTCGGCGATGTGGAACCTTAGAACGGCTTGTTATGAGATTGCAACTCATTATCATTGAATGGTTGATCTATTCACTGATGTGGAACCTCAAAAGAACTTGTTATGAGATTATAACTCATTACATCAAACAGTTGATTGATTCAGTAATGTGGAACCTCAGAATGGCTTGTTATGAGATTACAACTCATTATCATCGAATGGTTGATCGATTCAGCCATGTGGAACCTTAAAACGACTTGTTTTGAGATTACAACTCATTATCATCAAACGGCTAATTGATTCGGCAATGTGGAACCTTAGAACAGCTTGTTATGAGATTACAACTCATTATCATCGAATGGTTGATCGATTTAGCAATGTGGAACCTTAGAACGGCTTGTTCTGAGATTACAACTTATTATCATCAAACGGTTGATTAATTCAGCGATGTGGAACCTCTGAATGGCTTATTATTAGATTACACCTCATTATCATCGAATAGTTGACTGATTTGGCGATGTGGAACCTCAAAACAGCTTGTTATGACATTGCAACTCATTATCATTGAATGGTTGATTAATTCGGTGATGTGGAACCTGAGAATAGCTTGTTATGAGATTACAACTCATTATCATCGAACGGTTGATCGATTTGGCGATGTGGAACCTCACAACGGCTTGTTATGAGATTACAACTCATTATCATCGAACGGTTGATCGATTCGGTGATGTGGAACCTTAGAACAGCTTGTTATAAGATTACAACTCATTATCATCCAATGGTTGATCGATTTGGCGATGTGGAACCTCAGAACAACTTGTTATGAGATTAAAACTCATTATCATTGAACGGTTGATTGATTTGGTGATGTGGAACCTCAGAATGGCTTGTTATGAGATTACAACTCATTATCATTTAATGGTTGATCGATTCAGTGATGTGGAACCTCAGAATGACTTCTTATGAGATTACAACTCATTATCATCGAATGGTTGACCGATTCGGTGATGTAGAACCTCTGAACAACTTATTATGAGATTACAACTAATTATCGTCGAATGGTTGATTGATTCGGCAATGTGGAACCTTAGAACAGCTTGTTATGAGATTATAAATTATTATCATCGAATGGTTGATCAATTCGGTTATGTGGAACCTCAGAACGTCTTGTTATGAGATTACAACTCATTGTCATCAAACGGTTGATCGATTTGGCATCGTGGAACCTCAGAATGGCTTGTTATGAGATTACAACTCATTATCATCAAACGGTTAATCGATTCAGCGATGTGGAATCTCATAACAGCTTGTTATGAGATTACAACTCATTATCATCGAACAGTTGATCAATTCGGCGATGTGGAACCTCAGAACGGCTTGTTATGAGATTACAACTCATTATCATCGAATGGTTGATTGATTCGGTGATGTGGAACCTCAGAACGGGTTGTTATGAGATTACAACTCATTATCATCGAACGGTTGACCGATTTGGCAATGTGGAACTTCAAAACGGTTTGTTATGAGATTACAACTCATTATCACCGAACGGTTGATCGATTCAGTGATGTGGAACCTTAAAAAGGCTTGTTATGAGATTACAACCCATTATCATTGAACGGTTGACCGAGTCGGTGATGTGGAACCTTAGAACAGCTTGTTATGAGATTGCAACTCATTATCATCAAACGGTTGATTGATTCGGTGATGTGGAACCTTAGAACAACTTGTTATGAGATTGCAACTCATTATCATTAAACGGTTGATCGATTCGGCGACGTAGGACCTTAGAACAACTTTTTATGAGATTGCAACTCATTATCATCGAATGGTTGATTGATTTAAAAATGTGGAACCTTAGAATGGCTTGTTATGAGATTATAACTCATTATCATTGAACAGTTGACTGATTCAGTGATGTGGAATGTCAAAATAGCTTATTATGAGATTGTAGCTGATTATCATCGAACGATTGACTGATTCGGTGATGTGGAACCTCAGAACAACTTTTTATGAGATTACAACTCATTATCGTCAAACGGTTGATTGATTCGGTGATGTGGAACCTCAGAACAGCTTGTTATGAGATTACAACCCATTATCAATGAACGGTTAATCGATTCAGTGATGTCGAACCTCAGAATGAATTTTTATGAGATTACAACTCATTATCATTTAACGGTTGATCTATTTAGCCATGTGGAACCTCAGAACGGCTTGTTATGACATTACAACTCATTATCATCAAACGGTTGATCGATTTGGCAATGTGGAACCTTAGAATAGCGTGTTATGAGATTACAACTCATTATGATCAAACAGTTGATTGATTCGGTGATGTGGAACCTCAGAATGGCTTGTTATAAGATTACAACTCATTATCATCTAACAATTGATAGATTTAGTGATGTGGAACATTAGAACGGCTTGTTATGAGATTACAACTCATTATCATCAAACGGGTGACCGATTCAGTGATGTGGAACCTCAGAATAGCTTGTTATGAGATTCCAGCTGATTATCATCAAACGGTTCACCGATTCAGTGATGTGGAACCTCAGAATGGCATGTTATGAGATTGCAACTCATTATCATCGAACGGTTGATCGATTCAGTGTTGTGGAACCTCAGAACAACTTGTTATGAGATTACAGCTCATTATCATTGAATGGTTGACCGATTTGGCAATGTCGAACCTCAGAATGACTTGTTATGAGATTACAACTCATTATCATTGAACGATTGATCGATTCAACAATGTGGAACCTCAGAACGGCTTGTTATGAGATTATAACTCATTATCATCAAACGGTTGATCGATTCGGTGATGTGGAACCTCAGAATGGCCTTTTATGAGATTACAACTCATTATCATCAAACAGTTGACCAATTCGGTGATGTGGAACCTCAGAACAACTTGTTATGAAATTGCAAGTCATTATCATCGAACGGTTGATTGATTTGGCAATGTGGAACCTTAGAATAGCTTGTTATGAGATTACAACTCATAATCATCAAACGGTTAATCTATTCGGCGATGTGGAACCTCCTAACAGCTTGTTCTAAGATTACAACTCATTATCATGGAATGGTTGATTGAATCGGTGATGTGGAACCTCAGAATGGCTTGTTATGAGATTAAAACTCATTATCATCAAATGGTTGACTAATTCAGTGATGTGGAACCTCAGAACAGCTTGTTATGAGATTGCAACTCATTATCATCAAACGATTGACCGATTCGGTGACGTGGAACCTCAGAACGGCTTGTTATGAGATTACAACACATTATCATCAAACGGTTGACCAATTCAGTGATGTGGAACCTCAAAATAGCTTGTTATGAGATTGCACCTCATTATCATCAAACGGTTGCTTGATTCGGCGATATGGAACCTCAGAAGAGCTTGTTATGAGATTACAACTCATTATCATCGAACAGTTGATCGATTTGGTGATGTGGAACATCAGAATGGCTTGTTATGAGATTACAACTCATTATCATAGAACGGTTGATAGATTCAGCAATGTCGAACCTTAGAACAGCTTGTTATGAGATTACAACTTATTATCATCGAACGGTTGATCGATTCGGCGATGTGGAACCTCAGAAGGACTTGTTATGAGATTACAATGCATTATCATCAAACGGTTGACCAATTCTATGATGTGGAACCTCAGAATGGCTTGTTATGAGATTACAACTCATTATCGTTGAACGGTTGACCGATTCGGCGATGTGGAACCTCAGAACAACTTGTTATGAGATTGCAACTCATTATCATCAAACGGTTGATCGATTATTTGATGTGGAACCTCAGAACAACTTGTCATGAGATTACAACTCATTATCATCGAACGGTTGATCGATTCGGTGATGTGGAACCTCAAAATGGCTTATTATGAGATTAAAACTCATTATCATCAAAGGGTTGATCAATTCGGCGATGTGGAACCTCAGAATGGCTTGTTATGAGATTACAATTCATTATCATCAAACGGTTGACCGATTCGGTGATGTGGAACCTCAAAATAGCTTGTTATGAGATTGCAACTCATTATCATCAAACAGTTGATCGATTCGGCAATGTGGAACCTCATAATAGCTTGTTATGAGATTACAACTCATTATCATTGAACGGTTGATTGATTTGGAGATGTGGAACCGTAGAATAGCTTGTTATGAGATTGCAACTCATTATCATCGAACGGTTGACCAATTCGGTGAAATGGAACCTCAGAACAACTTGTTATGAGATTACCACTCATTATCATCAAACAGTTGATAGATTTAGCAATGTGGAACCTTAGAACAGCTTGTTATGAGATTGAAGCTGATTATCATCAAACGGTTGATCGATTCAGTGATGTGGAAACTGAGAATAGCTTGTTATGAGATTACAACTCATTATCATCATTTGGTTGATCGATTCGGTGATGTGGAACCTTAGAATGGCTTGTTATGAGATTACAACTCATTATCATCAAACGGTTGACTGATTCGGCGATGTGGAACCTCAAAACAGCTTGTTATGAGATTGCAGCTGATTATCATAGAACGGTTAATCGATTCGGCAATGTGAAACCACAGAACAGCTTGTTATGAGATTGCAACTCTTTATCATCGAGCGGTTGATCGATTCAGCGATGTGGAACCTCAAAAAAGCTTGTTATTAGATTACAACTCATTATCATTGAACGGTTGATCAATTTGTCGATGTGGAACCTCAAAATGGATTGTTATGAGATTACAACTCATTATCATTGAATGGTTGATCGATTTTGCGATGTGGAACCTCAGAATGGCTTGTTATGAGATTACAACTCATTATCATCAAATGGTTGATCAATTTGGCAATGTGGAACCTCAGAATAGCTTGTTATGAGATTACAACTCATTATCCTCGAACGGTTGACCAATTCGGCAATGTGGAACCTTAGAATAGCTTGTTATGAGATTGCAACTCATTATCATCAAATGGTTGATCAATTCGGCGATGTGGAACCTCAGAATAGCTTGTTATGAGATTACATCTCATTATCATTGAACGGTTGATTGATTCGTTGATGTAGAACCTCAGAATGGCTTGTTGTGAGATTACAACTCATTATCATCAAACGATTGATCAATTTAGTGATGTAGAACCTTAGAATGGCTTGTTATGAGATTATAACTCATTATCATCGAACGGTTGATCGATTCGGCAATGTGGAACCTCAGAATGACTTGTTATGAGATTACAACTCATTATCATCAAACGGTTGACCGATTCGGTGTTTTGGAACCTCAGAATAGCTTGTTATGAGATTGCAGCTGATTATCATCAAACAATTGACCGATTCGGCGATATGGAACCTCAGAACAGCTTGTTATGAGATTTAAACTCATTATCATTTAACAGTTGATCGATTCAGCGAGGTGGAACAGCAGAACAACATGTTATGAGATTAAAACTCATTATCATCAAACGGTTGATCAATTCAATGACGTAGAACCTCAGAACAGCTTGTTATGGGATTACAAATCATTATCATCGAACGGTTGATCGATTCAGCCATGTGAAACCTCAGAACAACTTGTTATGAGATTACAACTCATTATCACCGAACGGTTGATCAATACGGTGATGTGGAACCT
Organism: Thuja plicata; assembly: GCA_018584345.1. Taxonomy (NCBI): domain Eukaryota; kingdom Viridiplantae; phylum Streptophyta; class Pinopsida; order Cupressales; family Cupressaceae; genus Thuja; species Thuja plicata. Next base: position 379,751 of record MU227087.1, on the reverse strand, counting down.
TAGAAAAACTTGTTATGAGATTACAACTCATTATCATCGAACGGTTGATCAATTTGGCGATGTGGAACCTTAGAATAGTTTGTTATGAGATTACAACTCATTATCATCGAACGATTGATTGATTCGGCAATGTGGGACCTTAGAACGGCTTGTTATGAGATTATAACTAATTATCATCGAATGGTTGACCGATTTGGTGATGTAGAACCTCAGAACAACTTGTTATGAGATTGTAGCTGATTATCATTGAATGCTTGACTGATTTGGCGATGTGGAACCTCAGAACGTCTTGTTATGAGATTGCAACTCATTATCATCGAATGGTTGATCGATTCGGTGATGTGAAACCTCCGAATATCTTGTTATGAGATTACAACTCATTATCATTGAACGGTTGACTGATTCAGTGATGTGGATCCTCAGAACGGCTTGTTATGAGATTATAACTCATTATCATCAAATGGTTGATGGATTCGGTGATGTGGATCCTCAGAATGGCTTCTTATGAGATTATAACTCATTATCATCGAACGATTGATCGATTCAGTGATGTGGAACCTCAGAATGGCTTGTTATGAGATTACAACTCATTATCATCAAACGGTTGACCAATTCAGCAATGTGGAACCTCAGAATAACTTGTTATGAGATTGCAACTCATTATCATCGAACGGTTTATCGATTCGGCAATGTGGAACCTTCTAACATCTTGTTATGAGATTACAACTCATTATCATCAAATGGTTGAACAATTCGGCGATGTGGAACCTCAGAACAACTTGTTATGAGATTGCAACTCATTATCATCGAACGGTTGATCAAATCGGTGATGTGGAACCTCAGAACAGCTTGTTATGAGATTACAACTCATTATCATCGAACAGTTGATCGATTCGGTGATGTGGAACCTCAGAATTGCTTGTTATGAGATTACAACTCATTATCATCAAACGGTTGACCAATTCGCCGATGTGGAACCTCAAAATAGCTTGTTATGAGATTAAAACTCATTATCATTGAACGATTGATAAATTTCACAATGTGGAACCTTAGAATAGCTTGTTATGAGATTACAACTCATTATCATTGAACAGTTGATCGATTTGGTGATGTGGAATCTCAGAATAGCTTGTTATGAGATTAGAACTCATTATCATCAAATGGTTGATAAATTCGGTGATGTGGAACCTCAGAATGGCTTGTTATGAGATTATAACTCATTATCATCAAACGGTTGACTGATTCGGTGATGTGGAACCTAAGAACAGATTGTTATGAGATTACAACTCATTATCATCGAATGGTTGATCGATTTAGCGATGTGGAACGTCAGAATGGCTTGTTATGATATTATAACTCATTATCATCGAATGGTTGACCGATTCGGCAATGTGGAACCTTAGAACAACTTGTTATGAGATTGCAACTCATTATCATCAAACGGTTGATCGATTCAGCGATGTGGAACCTCAGAACAGCTTGTTATGAGATTACAACTCATTATCATCGAATGGTTGATCGATTCGGTGATGTGGAACCTCAAAACGGCTTGTTATGAGATTACAACTCATTATCATCAAACGGTTGATCGATTCGGCGATGTGGAACCTCAGAATGGCTTGTTATGAGATTACAACTCATTATCATCAAATGGTTGATCGATTCAGGGATGTGGAACCTCAGAATAGCTTGTTATGAGATTACAACTCATTATCATCAAACGGTTGATCGATTCGGTGATGTGGAACCTCAGAATGGCTTGTTATGAGATTACAACTTATTATCATCAAACGGTTGGCCGATTCAGCGATGTGGAACCTCAAAATAGCTTGTTATAAGATTGCAACTCATTATCATCAAACGGTTGATCGATTCGGCGATGTGGAACCTCAGAATACCTTGTTATAAGATTACAACTCATTATCATCGAACGGTTGATCGATTCGGCGATGTGGAACCTCAGAACGGCTTGTTATGAGATTACAACTCATTATCATTAAACGGTTGACCGATTTGGTGATGTGGAATCTCAAAATAGCTTGTTATGAGATTGCAACTCATTATAATTGAATGGTTGACCAATTCAGAATGTGGAACCTCAGAATAGCTTGTTATGAGATTGCAGCTGATTATCATCGAACGGTTGACCGATTCAGCGATGTGGAACCTCAGAATAGCTTGTTATGAGATTGCAACTCATTATCATCGAACGGTTGATCGATTCGGCGATGTGGAACCTCAGAATAGCTTGTTATGAGATTACAACTCATTATCATCGAACAGTTGATCAATTCAGCGATGTCGAACCTTAGAATGGCTTGTTATGAGATTACAACTCATTATCATCAAATGGTTTATCGATTCAGTGATGTGGATCCTCAGAACGGCTTGTGATGAGATTACAACTCATTATCATCGAATGGGTGATCGATTTGGTGATGTGGAACCTCAGAATAGCTTGTTATGAGATTACAATTCATTATCATCAAACGGTTGACTGATTCGGCGATGTGGAACCTCACAACAACTTTTTATGAGATTGCAACTCATTATCATCGAACAGTTGATCGATTCGGGGATGTGGAACCTCAGAACAGCTTGTTATGATATTACAACTTATTATCATTGAACGGTTGATTGATTCAGTGATGTGAAACCTCAGAACAGCTTGTTATGAGATTACAACTCATTATCATCGAACAGTTGATCAATTCGGTGATGTGGAACCTTAGAACGGCTTGTTATGAGATTAAAACTCAATATCATTGAACAGTTCACTAATTCAGCAATGTGGAATCTCAGAACAGCTTGTTATGAGATTGTAACTCATTATCATTGAACGGTTGATCGATTTGGTGATGTGGAACCTCAGAACAGCTTGTTATGAGATTGCAACTCATTATCATCGAACGGTTAATCAATTCGGGAATGTGGAACCTCAGAATAGCTTTTTATGAGATTACAACTCATTATCATCGAACGGTTTATTGATTCGGTGATGTGGAACCTCAGAATGGCTTGTTATGAGATTACAGCTCATTATCATTGAATGGTTGATCAATTCGGCCATGTGGAACCTTAGAATGGCTTTTTATGAGATTACAACTCATTGTCATCAAACGGTTGATCGATTCAGGGATGTGGAACGTCAGAACGGCATGTTATAAGATTACAACTCATTATCATCGAATGGTTGATCAATTCGGTGATGTGGAACCTTAGAATGGCTTGTTATGAGATTACAACTCATTATCATCGAATGGTTGATCAATTCGGTGATGTAGAACCTCAGAATGGATTGTTATGAGATTACAACTCATTATCATTGCACGATTGACTGATTTAGTGATGTGGAACCTCAGAACAGCTTGTTATGAGATTTCAACTCATTATCATCGAACGGGTGATCGCTTCAGTGATGTGGAACCTCAGAACAGCTTGTTATGAGATTACAACTCTTTATCATTGAATGGTTGATCGATTCGGCGATGTGGAACCTCACAATGGCTTGTTATAAGATTACAACTCATTATCATCAAACGGTTGATTGATTCAGTGATGTGGAACCTTAGAATGGCTTGTTATGAGAATACAACTCATTATCATCAAACAGTTGACCGATTCGGTGATGTGGAACCTCAGAATAGCTTTTTATGACATTGCAACTCATTATCATCAAATGGTTGATCGATTCATTTATGTGGAACCTTAGAATAGCTTGTTATGAGATTACAACTCATTATCCTTGAATGGTTGATCGATTCAACGATTTGAAACCTCAGAATAGCTTGTTATGAGATTGCAACTCATTATCATCAAACGGTTGATCAATTTGGCAATGTGGAACATTAGAATGGCTTGCTATGAGATTACAACTCATTATCATCATACGGTTGACTGATTTGGTGATGTGGAACCTCAGAATAGCTTGTTATGAGATTGCAACTCATTATCATCAAACGGTTGATGGATTCGGCGATGTGGAACCTAAGAACAGCTTGCTATGAGAGTACAACTCATTATAATGGAATGGTTGATTGATTCGGCGATGTGGAACCTTGGAACGGCTTGTTATGAGATTACAACTCGTTATCATCGAACGGTTGACTGATTCGGCGATGTGGAACCTTGGAACGGCTTGTTATGAGATTACAACTTGTTATCATCGAACGGTTGACTGATTCGGCGATGTGGAACCTCAGAATAGCTTGTTATGAGATTGCAACTCATTATCATCAAACGGTTGATCGATTCGGCAATGTGGAACCTCAGAACAACTTGTTATGAGATTACAACTCATTATCATTGAATGGTTGATCAATTCAGTGATGTGGAACGACAAAATAGTTTTTTATGAGATTACAACTTATTATCATCAAATAGTTGATCGATTTGGCCATGTGGAACCTTAGAACGGCTTGCTATGAGATTAAAACTCATTATCATCAAACGGTTGATCAATTTGGCGATGTGGAACCTTAGAATAGCTTGTTATGAGATTACAACTCATTATCATCAAATGGTTGATCAATTCAGTGATGTGGAACCTCAGAATGGCTTGTTATGAGATTACAACTCATTATCATCGAACGGTTGATCAATTCAATGATGTGGAAGCTCAGAACGGCTTGTTATGAGATTACAACTCATTATCATCAAACGGTTGACCGATTCGGCGATGTGGAACCTCAAAACAGCTTGTTATGAGATTACAACTCATTATCATCAAATGGTTGATCGGTTCGGTGATGTGGAACCTCAGAATATCTTGTTATGAGATTACAACTCATTATCATCAAACGATTGCTCGGTTCGGCGATGTGGAACCTCAGAATGCCTTGTTATGAGATTACAACTCATTATCATCGAACGGTTGATCAATTCGGTGATGTGGAACCTTAGAATGGCTTGTTATGAGATTACAACTCCTTATCATCAAACAGTTGACCAATACGGCAATGTGGAACCTCAGAACAGCTTGTTATGAGATTGCAACTCATTATCATCAAACAATTGATCAATTCGGTGATGTAGAACCTCAGAATAGCTTGTTATGAGATTACAACTCATTATAATCAAATGGTTGATCGATTCGGTGATGTGGAACCTTAGAACGGCTTGTTATGAGATTACAACTCATTATCATTGAAGGATTGATCGATTCGGCGATGTGGAACCTTAGAACGCCTTGTTATGAGATTACAACTTATTATCATCGAACGGTTGATTGATTCAGCGATGTGGAACCTCAAAATGGCTTGTTATGAGATTACAACTCATTATCATCAAATGGTTGACTAATTCAGCAATGTGGAACCTCAGAATAGCTTGTTATGAGATTGCAACTCATTATCATCAAACAGTTGATCAATTCGGTAATGTGGAACCTCAGAACAGCTTGTTATGAGATTAAAACTCATTATCATCAAACAGTTGACCGATTCAGCAATGTGGAACCTCAGAATAGCTTGTTATGAGATTGAAGCTGATTATTATCAAACGGTTGATCGATTCGGTGATGTGGAAACTGAGTAGCTTGTTATGAGATTACAACTCCTTATCATCGAATGGTTGATCGATTTGGTGATGTAGAACCTTAGAACGACTTTTTATGAGGTTACAACTCATTATCATTGAAGGGTTGATCGATTCGGCGATGTGGAACCTCAGAACGGCTTGTTATGAGATTAGAACTCATTATCATCAAACGGTTGATTGATTCGATGATGTGGAACCTCAAATCAGCTTGTTATGATATTACAACTAATTATCATCGAACGGTTGACCGATTCAGCAATTTGGAACCTCAGAATTGCTTGTTATGAGATTGCAACTTATTATCATCAAACAGTTGATCGATTTGGCAATGTGGAACCTCAGAACATCTTGTTATGAGATTACAACTCATTATCATCGAACGGTTGATCGATTCAGTGATGTGGAACCTCAGAACGGATTGTTATGAGATTACAACTCATTATCATCAAACGGTAGATCGATTCGGCGATGTGGAACCTCAAAATGACTTGTTACGAGATTAAAACTCATTATCATCAAACGGTTGACCGATTCGGCGATGTGAAACCTCAGAATAGCTTGTTATGAGATTGCAACTCACTATCATCAAACAATTGATCGATTCGGCAATGTGGAACCTCAGAATGGCTTGTTATGAGATTACAACTCATTATCATCGAACGGTTGACCGATTCGGCAATGTGGAACCTCAGAACAACTTGTTATGAGATTGCAGTTGATTATCATCAAACAGTTGACCGATTCGGCGATGTGGAAGTTGGGAATAGCTTGTTATGAGATTTCAACTCATTATCATCGAACGGTTGATCGATTCGGTGATGTGGAACCTCAAAATAGCTTGTTATGAGATTACAACTCATTACATCAAACGGTTGATCGATTCAGTGATGTGGAGCCTCAGAATGACTTGTTATGAGATTATAACTCATTATCATCAATAGGTTGATCGATTCGGCCATGTGGAACCTCAGAATGGCTTATTTTGAGATTACAACTCATTATCATCAAACGGTTGATTGATTCGGCGATGTAGAACCTCAGAACAGCTTGTTATGAGATTACAACTTATTATCATCAAATGGTTGATTAATTTGGCAATGTGAAACCTCAGAATGGCTTGTTATGAGATTACAACTCATTATCATTGAACGGTTGACCGATTTAGCGATGTGGAACCTCAGAACAGCTTATTATAAGATTGTAGCTAATTATCATTGAATGATTGACCGATTCGGCGATGTGGAACCTCAGAATGGCTTGTTATGAGATTGCAACTCATTATCATCGAATGGTTGATTGATTTGGTGATGTGGAACCTCAGAACAGCTTGTTATGATATTACAACTCATTATCATCGAAGGGTTGACCGATTCGGTGATGTGGAAACTCATAATAGTTTTTAATGAGATTACAACTTATTATCATCGAACGGTTGATTGATTCAGCGATGTGGAACCTAAGAATGGCTTGCTATGAGATTACAACTCATTATAATCGAACGGTTGATTGATTCGGCGATATGGAACCTCAGAATGGCTTGTTATGAGATTACAATTCATTATCATCGAGCGGTTGACCGATTCAGTGATGTGGAACCTCAGAACAGCTTGTTATGAGATTATAACTCATTATCATTGAACAGTTGATCAATTCAGTGATGTGGAACCTCAGAATAGCTTGTTATGAGATTAAAACTCATTATCATCGAACGGTTGATCAATTCGGCGATGTGGAACCTCAGAACGGCTTGTTATGAGATTATAACTCACTATCATTGAATGGTTGATCGATTTGGCAATGTGGAACCTCAGAACGGCTTGTTATGAGATTACAACTCATTATCATCGAACGGTTGATCGATTCGGCAATGTGGAACCTCAGAACAACTTGTTATGAGATTGCAACTCATTATGATCAAACAGTTGATCGAGTCGGTGATGTGGAACCTCAGAATAGCTTGTTATGAGTTTACAACTCATTATCATCAAATGGTTGATCAATTCGGCGATGTGGAACCTTAGAACGGCTTGTTATGACATTACAACTCATTATCATCAAACAGTTGATCGATTCGGTGATGTGGAACCTCAGAACGGCTTGTTATGAGATTACAACTTATTATCATCAAACAGTTGACCGATTCAGTGATGTGGAACCTCAGAATAGCTTGTTATGAAATTGTAACTCATTATCATTGAACGGTTGATCGATTCAGTGATGTGGAACCTTAGAATGGTTTGTTATGAGATTACAACTCATTATCATTGAACGGTTGACCGATTCAGTGATGTGGAACCTGAGAAAAGCTTGTTATGAGATTGCAACTCATTATCATCAAACGGTTGATCGATTCGGTGATCTGGTTTTGATATTGTGTAGACTTGTTTGTATGTGTCTCCCGTTTATTTCTGGATCCCCTAGCTTGGGGGTGGCCTTGAAAAGGCCTAGGTTGGGAGGTGAGCCTCCATGGTCAACCTTGATGTTCTTATAGGTTCAAAGGAAGCTTCTGAAAGTATTGCTGAAGTCTTGGTGTCTTGGTTATGATCCCATTCTCTTAATCACTTTCTGTTGTAAAGTTTTTCCTTGAAATGTTTAAAGGAGATTGAAAATCTGTTATTCCCTTGTAATGTAGACACGTATGTATTTCAAAGATGTATATAAAAATTGTATCAATGAGAAGAGAAATTTTGCTTAAACCTTATTGTATTATCATCTTTCCCCAAGTAGCTTCGTAGGTGTTTTTATAGAGCATAGTAGATAGATATTGTATTGTTACTTAGCATTAAAAATAAAGAAACTTGTTTTATATGCTTGTATGATTAATTTCATTATAGGCTATTTCATTAACTAAAATAGTAAATTAAACTTTCAATTAACTTAATTTGTGAAAATTGCATAGGTGTGTTATGGAAGGAAAAGACTTCATCTTCTTTAGTTAAATATATACATGTTTTAAATAAAACTTTAAGTTCTTTTGGTTAAGGTTTAAATGCCCAGATTTTGGGGCATGACACTTGGTATCAGAGCTCCAGGTTCCACATTTGGGCCTCGAGTTCACTACGCTTAGTCTATGTATGTAAGTGTTAAATATTAAATAATATGAAATTAGTCTTAAGGTATGAACCTAATCTTAGTGAATCTAGGAAAATTATTGTTCAAATAGTATTTCAATTGCATATTAGAAAGAATATTGCATATTCATAAAATCTAGTATATCTATAAAGGGTTCTAATTTAGTATGTAATTTCAATAATAACAAATGGCTATTGTTTTTCTTAAGGGTTAATTTTTACCTATTGGTTTAAAAATTACCCTTATAGTATTGTATTTTATAACGGTGTGAAAAGTTTGTTTAGACATACAATACTATTATAAATTCATAGAAAAGTTCTGATTCCCTAGTAGCTAACTCTAGTTTCTAAATATGGAAAGTAAGTTTTAATTCTTTTATATGCTACCTTGGTATAAAAGTTAAATGAGTGTTAAGTAATCTCTAAATGCATGCATATGAAAGATGCTTTTATTTATTAATGTAGATGCTTTTATTCATACTAGTTGTTAAAAGGGAATTGAGCATTATTTTATTTTTTTTTTAAAATAAAAATTAAAAAAATATATAAATAGTAAGTATATATATTAAACATTTATATTCTAATACTATGTTGATAACTATATAAATTAAATTCTCATTTTAAGGTTGTTGTGTGTGTATATAATATATATATATATATATATATATAATATAACATTAAAACATGTTTTTTTTTTAAAAACACCTCCTTGCATGTCGTGTCAATACATATGGTATCGGTTTTATTTAAAAAATAATAATAATAATAATAAAAATAATAATAAACAACGATGTTAAAACCTTTTTAATATAAATATTTTTATTAAGGGGCGGGGAGGGCCGAAGCCCTACCCCGACCCATCCCCTCTGCATCAGTGCGTGGGTGGAAGTGCTGCCCACTGTGTAAACACAGTGGGGCGGGCACCTTTTTGCCCTCCTCTGCCCGCACCGTCGCTCAGTGGCCGCGGCCCGCTCCCCATCTCCCATGCACGTTCGGGCCGCCGCTCTACCCCAACCTCCCCCTATGAACCCTCTTCACGCAGTGGCGGGTTGTCTTTCGGCCTCTACCCCTCCACCCAGCCCGACTGCCTCCTCTCCACCATCTCTTCTCTCCTTTCTCCTGCCCCGAGCGCGGATAGTTCCCCATCCGTGCTCCTCTTCTCAGACTGCGTACTGCCAAGCCATGGCCTCCTCAAACTCTGCTCCCCTGCTTCCTTCGCTCGCTACCTCCTATGCAAATGCATTCCTCGGTGAACTCCCCGCATTCCTTGGTGAATTTTAAGTTAGTAAAATGGGAAATCAGGTTTATTTATAAGTTTTTATGAATTTCACATTTGGTTCGTTTAACACTTATTAGATTTGATTTTGTATTATAGAATCATTTGGATTCAAAAATACTATCCAATGTATTTGATAGCCCATTTTTGTTGACTTAAGGGTCAGGAATATCTAGAAGATTTTATTGCTTATAATAAAATGTGGTTTAAATTAGATTTGATTTTATAGATTAGATTCTTTTAGATTGGATTTTATTTATAAATGCATTAGATTTAAATTTAGTAGATTTGATTTTATTAAAATTGGATTTTATTAAGATTAGATTTTAAAAGAGGTTGATTGTTTAAATTTTGAACATTATTTAATTATTAAGTTAAAGTTAGATTTGTTAACTTGAAGATTAGTAGTATTAATATAAAGTTATATTTAGATACTCCTTAAGTTATAGGTTGGAGTTTAGTTAATTTGTAGATGGGGATGTTATTTAAAACTTTTTAAATAACTTACTAAAATTATATTAACTCATCTTAAATTTATATTGTCTTAATTCACTAGTTGGATAGTGAATTTATATGCCAGATTATAAATTCTTAATGGAAACAAAATTGTAACAACGTTAGTAAAGAGTATATTTATGCTTATAACTTATAGTTAAGATGTATATTGAATTTAAGTTTAAAATTAAATTAAATTCTTAAATAGAAGTTTGTTGGTGAGTTTATATAATATGGTTAGATAAATCTCTAAAATTAGTTAAATAGACAATTAAACAAGAGTTGATTAGTTGCATACGTTGACTAAGGAAAACATTTAATATTATTAAATTAGTTATCATATGTAATGATCATTTAGACGATGAGTTTTAATCTTGGGTTAATTAACCTTCTTGAACTGATTAAGATTATTCCTTACTCAACAAAGCCACTATGACTTTCACTGAAACTAACATTAGAACATTAATAGACTATTTTAGCATTTATTCAATAATAGAGTGGAGATTATTGTATTAATTAAAATTGAATCATAATGCTTCTAAATGAAATATTACTGTAGTAACCCCTTATTATGAATAAATTGATTATCTTAAGAGATTTGAAGTTAACAATTAAGACTTTATGGACTACCACCATCATTATTTAGTTATATTATTATTATCTAAATGTTATTATTTCACGTTATTTTATCAATCTTTATATATGATCAAATGAGTTTAGGGACTTAATCAACCCTAATGATCTTGAAGACAATAATCTAGTTAATGAGATGAGGCATATGTTTTTTTTTTTGAATGTTTGGTCATGTTCTTTAGCACACTTTGGACGCAAGGTGTCGTATAGCTTCTACTCCCTTCCGGTGGCTAAGTGTTAGTCACTCTGTATATGTGATTTGATTTTATTTAATTTTCAGCTTTGATGATCTTGTAAGTGATAAAGGGCTAGCTGAATTCTTTTTGGTTCTTCTTGCAATCATCTAGTCACCAAATTTTCTTTTATCTATTAATTTGGTTCTAGTTCACAATTATCTTCTTTTGGATTTCTATAACTTTTAAGATTGACTTTGAAATTTGTGGACCTTGATTTGAAGTTTCTTTAATCTTGCGGTGGCTAGAATGTGTGTTTTATGTTGCTAGTCATGTGTTGTGAAGTAATGTTCTCTGTCATGTTCAAAATGAATGTGGATAGAATGTATAAGGGAGTAGGTTTCAAAGAACATACTCATTATCACGAACGGTTGATCGATTCGGCGATGTGGAACCTCAGAATAGCTTGTTATGAGATTACAACATATTATCATCGAACGGTTGACCGATTCAGTTATGTGGAACCTCAGAATGGCTTGTTATAAGATTACAACTCATTATCATCAAAAGGTTGATCGATTCGGCGATCTAGAACCTCAGAACGGCTTGTTATGAGATTACAACTCATTATCATCGAACGGTTGACCGATTCGGAGATGTGGAACCTCAGAACAGCTTGTTATGAGATTGCAACTCATTATCATTGAACGATTGATCGATTCGGTGATGTGGAACCTCAAAATGGATTGTTATGAGATTACAACTCATTATCATCAAACAGTTGACCGATTCGGTGATGTGGAACCTCAGAACAGCTTGTTATGAGATTGCAACTCATTATCATCGAATGGTTGATCGATTCGGTGATGTGGAACCTCAGAACAACTTGTTATGAGATTACAACTCATTATCATCGAACAGTTGATCGATTCAGTGATGTGGAACCTCAGAATGGCTTGTTATGAGATTATAACTCATTATCATCGAACGGTTGATCGACTCGACGATGTGGAACCTCAGAATGGCTTGTTATGAGATTACAACTCATTATCATTGAACGGTTGATTGATTCGGCGATGTGGAACCTTAGAATGGCTTGTTATGAGATTACAACTCATTATCATCAAACGGTTGATCGATTCGGTGATGTGGAACCTCAGAACAACTTGTTATGAGATTACAACTTATTATCATCAAATGGTTGACCGATTCGGCGATGTGGAACCTTAGAATGGTTTTTTATGAGATTACAACTCATTATCATTGAACGGTTGATCGATTCGGTGATGTGGAACCTCATAACAACTTGTTATGAGATTACAACTCATTATCACCAAATGGTTGATCAATTCAGCGATGTGGAACCTCAGAATAGCTTGTTAAGAGATTGCAACTCATTATCATCAAACGGTTGATCAATTCGGTGATGTGGAACCTCAGAACAGCTTGTTATGAGATTACAACTCATTATCATCGAACGGTTGATCGATTTGGCGATTTGGAACCTCAGAATGGCTTATTATGAGATTACAACTCATTATCATCAAATGGTTGATCAATTCGACAATGTGGAACCTCAGAACAGCTTGTTATGAGATTACAACTCATTATCATCGAATGGTTGATCGATTCAGCGATGTGGAACCTCAAAATGGCTTGTTATGAGATTAGAACTCATTATCATCAAACAGTTGATTGATTCAGGGATGTGGAACCTCAGAATGGCTTATTATGAGATTACAACTCATAATCATCGAACGGTTGATTGATTCGGCGACGTGGAACCTCAGAACGGCTTGTTATGAGATTACAACTCATTATCATCGAACGGTTGACCGATTCAACAATGTGGAACCTCAAAATATCTTGTTATGTGATTACAACTCATTATCATCAAATGGTTGATCGATTCGGCGATGTGGAACATCAGAATAGCTTGTTATGAGATTACAACTCATTATCATCGAATGGTTGACTGATTCGGTGATGTGGAAACTCAGAATGGCTTGTTATGAGATTACAACTCATTATCATCGAATGGTTGACCAATTCAGCGATGTGGAACCTCAGAAAAGCTTGTTATGAGATTGCAACTCATTATCGTTGAACAGTTGATCAATTCGGCGATGTGGAACCTCAGAATAGCTTGTTATGAGACTACAACTCATTATCATCGAACGGTTGATCGATTCGGTGATGTGGACCCTCAGAATGGCTTGTTATGAGATTACAACTCATTATCATCGAACAGTTGACCGATTTGGCAATGTCAAACCTCAGAACAACTTTTTATGAGATTGCAACTCATTATCATTAAATAGTTGATTGATTTAGCGATGTGGAACCCTAGAATAGCTTGTTACAAGATTACAACTCATTATCATCAAACGGTTGATCGATTCGGTGATGTGGAACCTTAGAATGGCTTGTTATGAGATTACAACTCATTATCATCAAACGGTTGACTGATTCAGCGATATGGAAACTCAGAATAGCTTGTTATGAGATTGCAACTGATTATCATTGAATGGTTGACCGATTCGGCAATGTGGAACCTCAGAATAGCTTACTATGAGATTGTAACTCATTATCATCGAACGGTTGATCGATTCGGCAATGTGGAACCTTAGAACAGCTTGTTATGAGATTACAACTCATTATAATCGAACGGTTGATCGATTCGGTGATGTAAAACTTTAAACAGCTTGTTATGAGATTACAACTCATTATCATCAAATAGTTGATCGATTCGGCAATGTGGAACCTCAGAATGGCTTATTATGAGATTACAACTCATTATCATTGAATGGTTGATCAATTCAGTGATGTGGAACCTCAGAAGAGCTTGTTATGAGATTACAACTCATTATCATCGAACGGTTGACCGATTCGGAAACGTAGAACCTTAGAATAGCTTTTTATGAGATTGCAACTCATAATCATTCAACGGTTGATCGATTCGGTGATGTGGAATCTCAAAATAGCTGGTTATGAGATTACAACTCATTATCATTGAACGGTTGATTGATTCAGTGATGTGGAACCTCAGAACGTCTTGTTATGAGATTACAAGTTATTATCATCGAACGGTTGATTGATTCGGTGATGTGGAACCTCAAAATGGCTTGTTATGAGATTACAACTCAATATTATCGAATGATTGACCGATTTGGCAATGTGGAACCTTAGAACAGCTTGTTATGAGATTGCAACTCATTATCGTCGAACGGTTGATCGACTTGGCAATGTGGAACCTCAGAATGTCTTGTTATGAGATTACAACTCATTATCATCAAACGATTAAACGATTTCATGATGTGGAACCTCAAAATAGCTTGTTATAAGATTGCAGCTGATTGTCATCGAACGGTTGACTGATTTGGTGATGTGGAACCTCAGAATAGCTTATTATGAGATTGCAACTCATCATCAAACGGTTGATCGATTCGGCGATGTGGAACCTCAGAATAGCTTGTTATGAGATTACAACTCATTATCATCAAACGGTTGATCAATTTGGTGATGTGGAACCTCAGAATGACTTGTTATGAGATTACAACTCATTATCATCAAACGGTTGATCGATTCGGCCATGTGGAACCTCAGAATAGATTGTTATGAGATTACAACTCATTATCATCAAACGGTTGATCGATTCAGTGATGTGGAACCTTAGAACAGCTTGTTATGAGATTACAGCTCATTATCATCAAGCGGTTGATTGATTCGGCAATGTGGAACCTCAGAATGGCTTGTTATGAGATTACAACTCATTATCATCAAACGGTTGATCAATTCAGCGATGTGGAACCTCAAAATGACTTGTTATGAGATTACAACTCATTATCATCGAACGGTTGACCGATTCAGCGATGTGGAACCTCAGAATAGCTTGTTATGAGATTGCAACTCATTATCATCAAACAGTTGATCGCTTTGGCAATATGGAACCTCAGAACAACTTGTTATGAGATTAGAACTCATTATTATTGAACGGTTGATCGATTCGGCAATGTAGAACATCAGAATGGCTTGTTATGAGATTACAACTCATTATAATCAAACGGTTGATTGATTCGGTGATGTGGAACCTTAGAACAGCTTGTTATGAGATTACAACTCATTATCATCAAACGGTTGACCGATTCAGTGATGTGGAACCTCAGAATAGCTTGTTATGAGATTACAACTCATTATCATCGAATGGATGATCAATTCGGCGATGTGGAACCTCAGAACAGCTTGTTATGAGATTAAAACTCATTATCATCAAACGGTTGACCGATTTGGCAATGTGGAACCCCAGAACAACTTGTTATGAGATTGCAACTCATTATCATCGAATGGTTGATCAATTCGGCGATGTGGAACCTAAGAATAACTTTTTATAAGATTACAACTAATTATCATCGAACGGTTTATCAATTCAGTGATGTGGAACCTCAGAATGACTTGTTATGAGATTACAACTCATTATCATTGAACGGTTGATCGATTTTTCCATGTGGAACCTCAGAACGGCTTGTTATGAGATTACAACTCTTTATTATCAAACGGTTGATCAATTCAGTGATGTGGAACTTCAGAATAGCTTAGTATGAGATTACAACTCATTATCATTGAACGGTTGATCGATTCAGTGATGTGGAACCTCAAAATGGCTTGTTATGAGATTATAACTCATTATCATCAAACGGTTGATCAATTCGGCGATGTGGAACCTCAGAACAGCTTGTTATGAGATTACAACTTATTATCATTAAACGGTTGACCGATTCAACAATGTAGAACCTCAGAACAGCTTGTTATGAGATTCCAACTCATTATCATTGAACGGTTGATCACTTCAGTGATGTGGAACCTCAGAACAGCTTGTTATAAGATTATAACTCATTGTCACTGAACGGTTTATCGATTCGGCGATGTGGAACTTTAGAATGGCTTGTTATGAGATTACAACTCATTATCATCTAACGGTTGATCAATTCGGTGATGTGGAACCTCAGAATGGCTTGTTATGAGATTACAACTCATTATCATTGAACGGTTGACCGATTTGGCGATGTGGAACCTCAGAACAGCTTGTTATGAAATTGCAACTCATTATCATCAAACGGTTGATCAATTTGACAATGTGGAACCTTAGAACAGCTTGTTATGAGATTACAACTCATTATCATTGAACGGTTGATCGATTCGGCAATGTGGAACCTCAGAAGGGCTTGTTATGAGATTACAACTCATTATCATCGAACGGTTGATCGATTCGGCGATGTG